>PVIH01017446.1:0-41816 GCA_004025045.1 Sigmodon hispidus | reverse complement strand
AGGAGGAGGAGGAGGAGGAGGAGGAGGAGGAGGAGGAGGAGGAGAAGGAGAAGGAGAAGAAGAAGAAGAAGAAGAAGAAGAAGAAGAAGAAGAAGAAGAAGAAGAAGAAGAAGAAGAAGAAGAAGAAGAAAGAAGAAGAAGATTGTTCAAGGTTCCTGAATAAACTGCTGAAAGAATCCTTGCTGGTCGAGGTGGTCTCGACAACAGATCAGCTCTCAAGAATTCTATTCACCTGTCGTGAGACCCAGTTACAGGCATCTGTGCATAATAATATCCAAACTCAGTGTTACTTAAAGATTGGGATATACGAGAGATATCATGCCTTTGGCTATGTAAGTTCTAAACAGGTAGCTTCTGAAAGTTTTCTCTTTTAAAGGCTAAAGAAAAATAAGCTTTGCCTCAGGGAATTGATTGGGGATATGGATATCAAAATGCCCAGAGCAACAGAGACAGGCAAAGTTTTAGCTGCTGCCATAAATTCTGATCTATATATTTATACATTTTTAAGGGGAGGATAAAATAAGAGGCAGTATTGTATCATGTTCTCATCTCTGCCTACATACTCACCCAGCCCTCCCCTCCCCTGCATACTCACCCAGCCCTCCCCTCCCCTGCTGTGGTGTCAACTGCCTTAGGATTTTCACCTTGTTGAAAGTATAGGCCCAGCATGAGGCTCTGATTTCCAAAATAATAACACAATGTCATGTGAATCTGTGAGCGTAATGAAACACAGAGCCACTGTTCTTTTCTTTTTGTTTGATGACTAATGTATTTATTTTTTTTTCCTTTTTTAAAATTATGAATAACGTCATATTTTTATCCATGTATCCCCTTGTTCAAACTCCCTTCCCCCTCCCGCCCCTCCCAGTCACTCTCTCTTCTCCCCATCTCCTTATCTCCTCCCCAGCAAGGGCAGGAGGTCCCAAGGTCCCAAGGTGGCTTACTTCAGCATCCACTCCAGGTAAATCTGCTTTCCTCATCCCAACATCAAAACTGGGTCAGGTGTTCCTCTGGAGGTAAAGGGCTCCAGGGTGCCAGTCCAAGGTCTTTCTGATCCCAAGTTGTTCAGTGGTGTGGTCTGTAGTTTGGACATGCTTTGCTTTTTGTTTAGAGTCCACTAATGAGTGAGCACATCCCCTGCTTATCTTTCTGGGTTTGTGATATCTCGCTCAGGAGGACATTCTCCAAATCCATCCATTTGCCTGCAAATTTTAGGATATCACTTTTTCTTACTGCTGATTAGTACTCCATTGTGTAGATGTACTACAGTGTGTTAATCCATTCTTCAGTTGAGGGGCATATAGGTTGTTTCCAGGTTCTTGATATTACAAATAATGTTGCTATGAACATGACTGAGCTAATGCCTTTGGAGTGTGAATGTGCATCTTTAGGGTATATGCCTAGTGGGGGTATTGCTGGATCCTTGGGGAGATTGATTCCCAGTTTTCTGAGAAACCACCACAATGCATTCCAGAATAGCTGACCAAGCTTACACTCCTACCAACAATGGAGGAGTGTTCCCCTTGCTTCACAACATCTCCAGCATAGGCTGTCATCTGTGACTTTTATCTTAGCCAATCTGACAGGTGTAAGGTGGTATCTCAAAGTTGCTTTGATTTGCATTTCTCTGATGGCTAAAGATGTCCAGCACATTTTCAAGTGCCTTTCAGGCATTTGTAATTTTTCTGCTGAGAATTTCCTTTTTAGTACTGAACCCCATTTATTGATTGGGTTACTCAAGATTTTGGGCTCTAGTTTCTTGATTTCTCTATATATTTTAGAGATCAGTCCTCTGTCACTTGTAGGGTTGGTGAATATCTTTTCCCATTCTGTAGGCTGTCATTTTATCTTATTGATGGGGCACTTGGCTTTACAGAAACTTCTCAGTTTCAGGAGGTCCCAATTATTGATTGTTGTTCTTAGTGTCTGTGCTACAGCTGCTATATTTAGGAGGTAGTCACCTGTGCCAATGCATTGGAGGGTATTTCCCACTTTCTTTTCTATCAAGTTCATTGAAGCTGGGTTTACATTGAGGTCTTTGATCCACTTGAATTTGAGTTCTGTGCAAGGTGATAGGCTTGGATCTATTTGTATTTTTCTATACACTACCATCCAGCTAGGCCAACATCATTTGTTAAAGATACTATCTTTTTTCCATTGAATATTTTGGGCCTCTTCATCAAAGGTTTTTGGATTAATGTCAGGATCATGAGTCCGATTCCACTGATCCACAAGTCTGTTTTTATGCCAGTACCAGGATGTTTTTATTACTGTAGCTCTATAGTATAACTTGAAGTCGGGGATGGTGATGCCTCCTGAGGTTATTTTGTTGAGCAAAATTGTTTTGGCAATACTGGATTTCCTGTTATTCCAAATGAAATTGAGTATTGTTCTTTCAAGGTCTGTAAAAAATTGTGTTTGGATTTTGATGGGAAGTGCATTGAATCTGTAGATTGCCTTTGGTAGAATTGCCATTTTTACTATGTTGATCCTATGTATCCAGGAACATGGGAGAGCTTTCCTTTTTCTAATATCCACTTCAATTTCTTTCTTCAGTGATTTAAAGTTTTTCTCAAATAGATCTGTTACTTCTTTGGTTATAGTTACTCCAAGGTATTTAATGCTACTTGCAGCTATTATTAAGGGTGATGTTTCCCTTATTTCTTTTTCAGCCCTTTTATATTTAGTGTATAGGAGGGCTACTGATTTCTTTGAGTTAATCTTGTATCCTGCTACATTGCTGAAGGTGTTTATCAGCGGTAGAAGTTCACTGGTAGAGTTTTGTGGATCACTTATATATATAATCATATCATCTGTAAATAGAGATACTTTTACTTCTTCTTTTCTAATTTGTATCCCCTTAATCTCCTTTCATTCTCATATTGCTTTAGCTAAAACTTTGAGAACTATATTGAATAGATAAGGGGAGAGAGGACATCCTTGTCTAGTTCCTGATTTTAGTGAAATTGCTTTGAGTTTTTCTCCATTAAGTTTGATGTTGGCTGTCGGCTTCTTGTAAATTGCCTTTATTATATTTAGATATTTTCCCTGTATTCCTGATCTCTCCAGGGCTTTTATCATAAAGGAATGTTGGATTTTGTCAAAGGCTTTTTCAGCATCTAAGGATAGAATCATGTGTTTTTTTGCCTTCAGTTTGTTTATATGATGGATGACATTTATGGTTTTTTGTATGTGGATACATCCCTGCATTTCTGGGATGAAGCCAATTTGATCGTGGTAAATGATATATTTTCTGTGTTGTTTTATATGGTTTTCCAGAATTTTGTTGAGAATTTTAGCATCAATATTCACGAGTGAAATCGGTCTGTAATTTTTCTTCTTTGTTGTGTCTTTGAGTGGCTTGGGTATTAGGGTAATTGTGGCCTCATAAAAAGTGTTTGGCAATATTCCTTAGGTTTCTACTGTGTGAAACAGTTTGAAGAGTATTGGTAATAGTTCTTTGAATGTCTGGTAGAATTCTGCACTGAAACTATCAAGACTTGGGCTTTTTTTTTTACTTAGGAGGCTTTTAATGACAGCTTCAATTTCTTTGAGTGTTATAGGTCTGTTAAGGTATTTAATCTGATTTTGATTTAATTTTGGTAAATGATACCTGTCCAAAAAGCTGTCCATTTCTTCTAGGTTTTCCCTTTTTGTGGAGTATAGATTTTCAAAGTATGACCTGATAATTCTCTGGATTTCCTGGGAGTGTGTTGTTATGTCCCCCTTTTTCATGTCTGATTTTGTTAATTTCGATATCCTCTCTCTGCTCTTTGGTTACTTTGGATAAGGGTTTATCTATCTTGTTGACTTTCTCAAAGAACCAAATCTTTGATTCATTCATTCTTTGTATTATTCTATTTGTTGCAAATTTTATTGATTTCAGCTCTAAGTTTGATTATTTCCTGCCATCTACTCCTTCTAGGTGAGTTTGCTTCTAATTGTTCTAAGGTTTCCAGCTGTGCTGTTAGTTCTCTAACATGGAATTTCTCTATGTTTATCATATAGGCATCTAGTGCTATTAATTTTCCTCCTAAGACTGCTTTCATTGTGTCCCACATGTTTGGCTATGTTGTGCATTCATTTTTGTTAAATTCGAGGAAGACTTTGATTTCTTCCTATTTTTTCTAAAGATTTACTTATTTATTATTCATACAATATACAGAAGAGGGTACCAGATGTCATCAAAGATGGCTGTGACCCACCATGTGGTCACTGGGAATTGAACTCGGGACCTTTGGAAGAATAGTCAGTGTTCTTAACTCCTGAGCCATCTCTCCAGCCCCTTGATTACTTTCTTAATTTCTTCTTTGACTCAGAGGTGGTTCAGTTGAGTGATGTTTAGTTTCCATGAGTTGGTAGGCTTTCTGTGGTTTTTGATGTTGTTGAACTCTAACTTTAGGCCCTGGTGGTCTGATATGATACAAGGGATTATTTCCATTTTTTGG
Organism: Sigmodon hispidus; assembly: GCA_004025045.1. NCBI lineage: Eukaryota > Metazoa > Chordata > Mammalia > Rodentia > Cricetidae > Sigmodon > Sigmodon hispidus. Next base: position 37,368 of record PVIH01017446.1, on the reverse strand, counting down.
TATCTATTGATATTTGCTTTATGACCAATTATGTTGTCAATTTTAGAGAAAGTTCCATTTGGTGCTGAGATATATGTATATCATTTGTGTTTGGGTGGAAGCTTCTGTAAATATCTATTAAATCCTTTTGCATCATATCCTCTGTTGAGTCTCTGTCTGGTTGACCTATCCAAGTGAGAAAGTAGGGTAATGAAGTCTCCCACTATTAGGGTGTGAGAACTGATGTGGGATTTGAGCTTTAGTAGTGTTTCTTTTACATAGATAGGTGCCCTTGTATTAGGGGCATAAATATTCAGGATTGAAATCTCATCTTGATCAATTTATCCTGAGATGAATGAGTAATGTCCATCCTGGTCTCTTTTAATTGATTTTAGCTTGAAGTCTACTCTGTTAGATATTAGGATGACAATACCAACTTGTTTCTTAGGGTCATTTGATTGGAAAATCTTTTTCCAGCCCTTTACTGTGTCTGTCTTTAAGGTTAAAGTGTATTTCTTGTATGCAAAAGAAGGATGGCTTCTATTTTTGTATCCATCGTGTTAGTGTGTGTCTTTTTATAGGTGAATTGGGTTCATTGATATTAAGGGATATTAGTGACCACCGATTGATATTTCTTATTATTTTTGTTGGTAGCTTTTATGTATTTCCTTTCTCTGAGCCTTTCTTCTATGGGATTCTTGATTATTTGTGGTTTCATGAGTGTATCTGGGATCCTTAGTTGGAGTTTTCCCTCTAATACTTTCTGAATGACCGGATTTGTAGATAGGTATTATTTAAATCTGATTTTGTCATGAAATATCTTGTTTATTCTATCTATGGTGATTGATAGTTTTGCTGGGTATAGTAGTCTAGGATGGCAGCCATGCTCTTTAGTGTTGGTATAACTTCAGACAAAGACCTTCTTGCTTTCATTGTTTTCATTGAACAGTCAGGTGTAATTTTGATGGGTCTGGCTTTATAGTTGGTAAGTTGGATCTTTCCTTTTGCAGCTCTTAAAATTTTTTCTTTGTTCTATATGTTTTGTAGCTTAATTTTTATGTGGCAAGTAACTTTTGGGGGGATCAAATCTATTTGGTGGTCTGTAAGCTTCTTGTATTTTTATAGGCATTTCCTTCTTCAGGTTAGGGAATTTTTCTTCTATGATTTTATTGAATACATTATCTTCGCCTTTGAGCTGGTATTCTTTTCCTTCTTCTATTCCTATTATTCTCAGATTAGGTCTTTTCATGGTGTCCCAAATTTCCTAAACATTTTGTGTTATGGATTTTTTGGTTTTCATGTTTTCTTTGACTGATGTATCTATTTCCACTATTGAGTCTTCCACTCCAGAGATTCTCTCTTCCATCTCTTAGATTATGTTGGTTATACTTGTATCTGTAGTTCCAGCTTTTTTCTTCAGATTTTCTGCTTCCACCTTTGCCTCATTTTGTACCTTTTTTATTGCTTCTATTTCAATTTTTAGTTTCTGGAATATTTCTTTCATTTTTTTGGTTTTCCTTTTCTTGGTTTTTCCTTTCAAGCATTTGTTCATCTCTTCCAATTTTTTGCTTGTATTTTCTTCTATTTCTTTAAGGGAATTTTTTATATCCTCTTTTAAGGCTTCTATAATTTTCATAAAGATTTTTTTGCTGTTGTTTCCTTCTGTTTCCTCTTCATTGCTCTGTTCAGGTCTTGGTGTTGTAGAACCACCAGTTTCTTCTGGTGTTGCCTTGTTGTTCTTTACATTGTTATATGTATTCTTGCACTGGTATCTGCCCATGGCTTCAGAGGTTCACTATTAGTCATCTCCTAGTCAGTTGTGGCTAGAGGGCTTGTGTGTCTCCTGTCTGCTCTGAGCAAGGGGTCTGTTGGATCTTTGACTCTGCTCTGGACAGGGGTCTGAGTTTCAAAGGCATCAATCCTTCTCTGATGGCACAGTTTGCCCTGCAGGCAGGGCCCGGTTTTGCAAGGTCCCTTCTTTTAGGGGTTGTTGGAGGAGGTCCCTCACAGCTAAAGCCTAGGGCCTGTCTGCTAGCAAAAGTCTGAGATCAGACTTTTGTGTGGGGGCCCAATCCTGGAGAGGGATTCTCTGGACAGATCGCCCAGGAGCTGAAATCTGCTCACCTCTAACTCTGCTCTGGACTGTCACTGTTCTCTTAAAATGCTGTTTTATAAGAAAATTTTCTTTTAAGAGGAAAATTAAGCCATCTCATGTAATTCTCAAAATAAAAACTCTTCCATTTCTTACAAGTCTGTTATTATACAATTACAGTGTTTTAATTATTGTATAATCATATTGATCTAATTTTTTGGTAATTTTTGTTTTTATCTTTAACAGAATCTTGCTATGTAACCTAGAATGACCTCAAATTTAAAATCCTCTGCTCTCAGCCTGAGTATTACAGGTATGAAATTTTGATGATTTCTCACAATTATTTGCCCATAAGAGAATACATTTTCCTGTTAATATGAATATCCCAGTGCTATCGTGACTTCCTAACTGTGTCTGCTACAGAAAGCATAACATGAAAAATTCCACAGCAAAAGCACTGATAAGGATTAAAAGGAATAAAAAGTGGGGCTTTTACTCATCCATCAATATTTTAAAACACAAACACAGTTATTATCTAAAGGAAATGAAGTTCAGTTCACATAAACAGAATGATGTCCAAGGTCACTAAGCCTTCCTGACTTCCCACCTCAGGAAGGCACTTCTTCAGGAAGACTTGGGCTTGGTACACTACGGCTTTTAAACAGTAGGAAAATTATCTTGACTCTGTCATACACCACAACAGATACCTCACTACCATATCTAAAACAGTCACTAAAGTCCAAAGCCTAAAAACAGGTGAAAACTTCTTTTATTGTTCTACGTATGTGTGCATTCTCACACATGTGTGGGCTCATGTGTGTGTGTGAGGAGTGCAGGGCATGCATGTATATGGAAGCCTGAGGTTGACATTGGGTGTGTCTTTCCATAACTCTCACTGAAGTCGAAGTTCTCACTCTCTGTGGTCTAGCTAGCCAGTCTGCAGATTCCATGACTCCACCTCCCAGGAGCAGGAATGCAGGTGAGCCACATACCCACATGGCTTTGCAGGGCTTTGGGATCCACCAAGCCTCATCCCAGCCTTGAAGCTTTGTTTTTAATAACAACCAATGTACACTTATATAGGGGAACAGCAGCTGCAAGGGATCATCACAGGCTTGTGAAATCAGTTTCGCCTGTAAACTGTTCACAGGCTGAGCAGAAAACTCAAACTAAGTGTGACTGGAAGGAACAAGCTGATCTGAGGATCATTCCACTGAATGTCAGTATGTCAAAGCTGAGCTAAAACTTCTGATCCTCTCTCTCCTTCTCCATCTATAGTGTGAATGGATGGATGTACCATATTGATATGCACAGATGCTCCCATTCCTGGCCAAGAATGCATGTAAATGTAACGGGTGGTTATGAAATCAATGAGTCCTTTAAGATCACAGTAATATGCACGGACAGCTGTACTGTCCTGTTTCATTAACTGTAACAGGCACCTTTTTCTCAACATTTTACCATTCATGAATTACAAATCACTTTAAAACCAACACTGTGTCAGATTCTAGAAGCCATGTTTTGCTTTTTAGTGATACTAGAATTGTCAAATTACACCTGATAAATATATTCTAATAAATGAAGATGTCAGTGTCCCTTGTCTCTGGTTGAACCCAGGGCCTCACACATGCTAGGCAAGCACTCTGTCACTGAGCGACTGTCTGAAGGTCTTTGCCCAGTGTCACTGTGATCCACACTGTATGACAACACTGCTATGGCCCATCTGGCTAATGTGAAGTAAGATGAAATTAAACCAGAATCCTGAAGATTTAAGCTTTTATTCAATCAGCTCTTAGATACTTTCCTCTCTTTCTATGCTACATGACTACTAATTAATCCAACTCCCAGAATCATCCATTTTTATGTCATCTTACCTGAGTTTGGTTTGTATTAAAATCAGAAAAAATAACTATATATATATGTATATATACATATATATGAAGCACATTTACCTCAACTTTCAAGAGTAATGGAAAAATAAGCATTTAACTAGTTTGTGAACTGGATATTAATTTCTTCAAAAAACTGCCCTGTATAGCACTTTATATCCACTAAGATGATTAAGATTTAAAAGGCAACAGTGCCATACACAGTCAAAGATATGAAGAAATTACAACCCTCATAACTTATGAGCAGATACAAAATGGAACAGCTATGTTGAGAAACTATGTCACAGTTCCCAGACATTAAACACAGAGATTTTATATTTGAACCCAGGGACTTTAGCACATGACCAAGAGAAACAAAAAAAAATGCCCCTCAGCTCTGGATAAGGTCACACCTATAGTTTCCATGCTCAAGAGAGCTGAGGCAGAGGAATTAGCAGTTTGAGGCCAGTCTGAGCTGCATAATGAAACTTGATTTCAAAAGAGAATTCCACACAAAAATCTTGTATGGAAATGTCCATGGCAGCATTATTCCTAACAGTCAAAGAGCATAAAGGACCCCAAATGGCCACTGAATAATGAGTAGATGAGTGGCATGTAGTATAAGCATATGATAGCATGCTATTTCTCAATATAAAGGCCCAGAGTACTAGCACAAGCCTCCACATGGATCAGTCTTGAGAACAGCATGGAAGAAGGCAGGCACAATATATATACATATACATATACACATACATGTATATGCATATACACATACACATTCACATGCACATACACATTCACATGCACATACACATTCACATACATGTATATGCACATACACATACACATTCACATGCACATACACATTCACATACACATACATGTATATGCACATACACATACACATTCACATGCACATACACATTCACATACATGTATATGCACATACACATACACATTCACATGCACATACACATTCACATGCACATTCACATACACATTCACATACATATACATATTCACATGCACATACACATTCACATACACATACATATACATATTCACATGCACATACACATACATATACATATACATAGTCTAGAATTAGAGAATTCACAGAGATTTGTATAGACAGTTGGCTTCCAGCAGCTGAGGATGGAGAGACTGAGAGAAAGAGAAAAAAAGACCTAACTACTGACTTGTACACTCTAGTAGAATAATTTATGATATGAGTATCTCAATAAAGCAGCCATAAAAATAGAAAATAAATCCATTAGCTCAGTTAAGAAAAATTACTTTTTTTTAACTTAAGGAAAATAATGTTGCTTCTGCCCAGATTTTTGCTGAGCAGCTGGACTCTGATTTTCACAAAGTCCCTGTTCTGAGGCACATCTGGGCAACAGCTGCATTAGAATGGCACACATTCTAACCGTACATCTGCTGGTAGAATGTAGAGACTCACGCTGCTAATTAAATAGGAAATTGCAGGAGCCAATTAGGACCCATCTCCCTCATGTTAGAGCACAGTAAACCCAGCTAGGATCTGGGACTGTGTGTATCCTGACCTGTGTGGGAAGACAGTCCACGGCTCTGCATATAGGCGAGACAGTTTCCATGGAAACCTCACAGGACTAGAGGGGAATCTCAAAATTATACACAACTTTGTGGAAATTGGGCTTTGCAAAATATTTATTTTTAAGTGTAAAAGCAAAAAGCCCTCATCTTCTTGAAGATGCCTAACTTCGCTTTATTGATTAGTAGATAAGATCTGGGGGAAGCAAGAGAAGCCTGATCTCGGGTCAGGTTCATCCCTTTGGGACTCTTGTTAGAAGGAGAAGCATGCGGAACACGTCTTTCATCATAAGCTTAATGAAAACCTCAAGGGCTGAAAGATATTAAGCTTTTATTGAAACCACCTAGTGAATTATTCCAGCTGAGATTAATTATTCCTCCCACTGCATGCTAATATGCTAGTCTTTCCAAATAAACACACACTGTAATTACAGCCAGGTTCCTCCACCCACTATCCGCTTATTCCTTCCCATGAAATATAACTACATGTCTTCCAGATGTGGTGTACAAGCAATAGCGTTCTTTGCCAAGAGTTTCAGAATTAAACAAAGCATGAGACAAGCACGTGTAGCTTCCATAAGAATGGAGACACTTTCCCACAACTCTGTGCTGGGAAGATCTGCCCACACACCTGTCAGCTTCCATCCTAAGGAGTTTGGAAGGCTGTGTGATGATACACACCTTTCATCACAGCATTTCCAAAGGAAGCTGAAGCAGGAGAGTAGAGATCAGCTTAGGCTACATAGTGTGTTCAAGGACAGAGTCACATAGCAAGGCTATAACAACTATAACAAAAACAAAAATGCTTAGAGGAGGAAAAAGAAAGTCATGACATCAGCTTTTTCCATGTCCCCAAATCCACTACCAGACGAGTCCTAGAACAGCAAAGACAGGAAGCTGTACAGAAATCCAGTGGGTTATATGCATCCCTTAGTCTAGGCATTGCAGAGAGATCAGCAGGGTAAGACAAAAGAATTAAAAGTTTTTACCAGATTAAATGAGCACTGGACTATGAACCCAGACCATGTTGCATATATTCCTCATCTGACACTCTAGGAAGCCAAACACTTGCTTGGCAGGAAGAAGCAACTGTGTTGTGATCAGTGTGCATGTATACGTTTCAGTGTGCATACACACCTGTTTGTGTGTACATTCATGTGCAGTACATGTGTACATAAGTACACATGCATGTGGAAGGGAGAGGCTCATACTGTGTGTCTTCCTCAATCTCTTGAAACAAGGAGTCTGGTGAATCAGGATCTAGCTGACTCAGATGCACTGGCTGGCCAGAAAGACGCAGGGACTGTACTGTACCATCTCTGCTCTCCAGGTACTGGGATTACAGATTCAGAGCATCTCCCCTGCTGTTCTGTATGGGTGCTGAAGATTATGGGAACTAAAGTCATCGCCCTAACAGGGCAAGCGCTTCACTGACTGGGCCATCTTTTGAACCCTGTATTACCTTCTTCCCAAGTACTTTTTAACAACACAGTTTATTTTCAATTCATATGAAATAAAGACAACTTTGAGGGTGGTGTTAAGAAAATGTTCACATGAAGTTCTGAGAGAACTTGGTAAAAGATCACCAAACACTTCAACTAGAGAACATGTAATGGAAAGAACGTCACACTGAGCACCATGCCAACAGCCTTCCATGCTGTGACCTGCTGTTCTCCCAGCATCATTGCTGGCTCACCTCTCCCCTTCTCTCCCTTGCAGCCCTCTGCCCCTGGGTGTCCAGCCTCTCAGAGGAAGAGGGTCTCACCCAGCACCACCATCACAAGGTGGCCATAACCGAGCAACAAAGACTCCTTATCAGCCTTTGAGTTCCGGCTTAGATGTCAATACTCTGCAGGAAAGCCGTGTCTGCTGGACACCCCATCCCTAGCCTTACTGCTCCTACTCTCTGCTACAGGCCCATTTAATACTCTGATCTCTTCTCCTGGGATAAACTATTAATCCCTCTCCAAATACTTGACTGTTTTCTCACTAAACTCTGAGAGTGTAATTAATTGCTTGCCAGCTAGTCTCTGGGCTAAGTGGTAGGCAGTCAGTAGTTTCTGTATACGTGTACACATGTCTCATTCCACTTCCCTATTTTCAAGGACTTCTAATCGCTTCCATCTTCATGGTTGGTAATTAGACACTGTTTTAAGAGCTCAGCTTCTTGTCTTCAGTCATCCGAAAAGCTGTACTGTGCACAGATTCTTGTGCCTCTGATGTAGACAGTGTCATCTGTGGCTCTGGCACTAGGAACAAACCCTGGTTACCTCTTTGCCTCACCTGCCCTCTGCCTCATTTCCCCAGTCAGACCTCTCAGCTGGCAGAAGATTTTAAGCCTCTGGGCAGACATTCACACACAGGACTTCATGGGTGATGAGACTCCCTTCTAGCCTGCACCTGGAAGGCTTCTGCCTCCATCAGAACAGAGACCCCTTAGGGTATGGCCACATGCTCCTAGTCCAAGCTCTGGGAAGAAGATGATGGAGTTTTTCCTCCCTGGTGACATGGGCATTGCAAAGACCTCCAGACCTTCTTACGCTGCGTTTGTCAATGGGACAGAAAGTGACTCAGCTTTACCACTAGGAGAGCCTCCCAAAGCAAGTGCTAGTCAGCCCCTTACCAAGTCTCCCTTATAAAGAAGACAGAGCAAACCAGACTGCATTTCTGGTCTTCCTGCCAGGTAGGGCCACCACCTTCTAATGGAGTAACCCAAAGGAATCGGGGTATCCTGGGTCTGGCCCATATCAGAACCACAGAGGAGCCCCAGATAGCATAGAGAGCAAGATGGGAGGAGCTAAAGGCCACTTGTCAGTGTAGATGCATGTGGGGGGGGGGGTAGCACAACAACCTCCACCTCAGAGCCCTGTGCTGTGTTTAATGTTATTTTATCAACTAGCTAGTAAATTTCATCTGGGTTCTTAGTGTTATCAGTTTTCACGGAGAAAGTGTGCAATAAGTTGGAGTTTTTCAAAAGACAAGGCAAGAGAGAGGAAAGGAAAGCCAGGATATGGACTGATAGACGCTTCGGGTCAGGGTTTGTATTGGTTTGAATCTCACACACAAAGAATAAAGCACTCACAGCTGCTTCCTCTAATAAATCCCGGATAGTGATTTACAAAAATATTTATTGCAGTCGTATTTCTAATCCTGAAAGAAATCCATGCAAGAAGGTATTTTTCTGTATTGGATCAATCAAGTCCCAACCTGGCTCTTAGCAATGATAATTATCTGAAAGTAAACTGTTATGTTTCGTCTGAGTGCCTGTTTCCCGGCATGTGCTGCTTCCAGGGTTGTCTGGGAATGGCAGTATACTGGGCCATCCTGGGTGACTTATGTAACCAGAAACTATCATTCTAAAGTGGTCAGCCTCAGAAGCTGCCACTGTGTGCAACCCACCTACTGCGTGAAGCCCACCTAATGTGTGCAGCCCACCACAGGAGCTGGGGTTTCACCACCTCTATTTGTCTCTACTGCTAAGAACTATGTTTCAACAAGAAAATTAATTTTAAAGCAATCTTTAGCCTCAGTTTCTTTAAATATGGTTATCGACAATACATAGAAAAGAATAAGGTTTGATAAATAGTTAGAATTGTTTTCCTTGGTTTTAGTGGATAAAACTATAATTAATGGAGGTGGAGGGATGGTTCAGCCATTAAGTCACTGGCTTCTGGTTTAGAGGACCAGAGTCCAAGCCCCAGCACCCACATGCAGCTCACAAACTCCAGTCCTAGGGAATCATACACTCTTCTGGCTTCCATACGCACAGCATGCAGGGCTCAAAGACATACATGCAGGCAAAACACTCATACACATTAGATAAAATAAAAATAAATCATTTTTAAATGATGCTGTCATCATCCCTAAAGAAATATTAGTATGTAGAACAAAAACAAAGCAAAAAACCCAAACAAACAAACAACAAACAAAGCCAACGTAACTCTGGAATGGATGGTAACAGTAATAGGAGATTGAAGTAATAATCATTTCCTCAGAAATTAGTAAATATTTAGCAGCATAACTAAGTTAGACAGAATGCTGAGGGACACAGAAAAAACGAAGGACAGTAAGCAATTCCTCCAAAAGTTAAATGAGAACATGAAAGGAAAAAACAATCGTGCTGACTGGGAGACCTGAGGAAGCTATTCAAAGGCAAAGACAGGAGGACCAGCTTGCTGACCCACCAAAGCAGACGAGGCCTGCAGACACACGCTGACAACCAACAAGGCAGCTGAAAACTGTTGCTGCTGCTTTATTTTGCTTTTTAGTTGAAAACAAGAATCTCTTGTGTTGGGAAAATAAACCCCTCTTACATAAAGAGTAAAGTCAAACTAAATCTAAGAAGTTCTGGGAAAGAATGGAAGACAAGGAAGGAGAAAGGGGTGGAGCGGGAGAAAGGGCCAGAGACTGGGCTTCAGATGAGATGCTCGAGTCAGTGGAGGAGTGGCTTGTGGAAAGTTAAACCCATGGTTCAGCACAGAAGCAGCAGCGGTGCAGGAGAAAAAAAGGCAATGATAAAGTTCTAGAAACATGTTCTTTGAAAGAAGAAAGAAATTGGGCACCAGACAACCTAGCTTTAGAAAAGACTCCAAATCAAACATTAAGAAAAGGAAAATCACAAAAGAAATGGAGAATGATTGTGAGATCTGCTCTAACCAACATAATTCCCAGTAAGCCTGAATAAAATGTGTTAGTTCTGAGAACATAATTTGCCCAAACCAAATCAAGACAGAAAATGGCCCAGCAGAATGATTTCTATAGAGCAGAATGATTTCTATTGAAGAAACAACTGCAAGGAACAACTGTAGAACCTAATTACAGAGAGTCTCACAGGGAAGGTCCTCCAAATGTACCAGGAGCTCACTCCAGTGGTATTCAACTGCTTCAGATCAGAAGAAAATGAGAAAATCATCCACGTTCATACTATGAAATGAGCAAAAGTGATACACAATCCTGATGGTCATCAAGAGCAAAAATATCTAGACATTACTAACATCACTACATGCACAGATGCACGTGCCATAGAATCCCACAACCCAGTGCAGTTTGTAACGGCAAAGACACTCAACATCAGAATCGTTAGGAAACATTAAACAAGCGTGGAGTGCGGGGCAACACATGGCACAGAATATCTACGAAAAGGAAAGCCACATGGTCACAGGGAGCTCCAGAGCCATCTGGAAAGACTCAATTATACATGTAACACATGCAATATATAAAACAAACAGACAGACAGATAAGAACTAGATAGGCAAATAGCTGATAGACAGACGAGACATGATTTCTTAATAAAATAGACTTTTCCATTTTCTAAAAGCCAGCACTATGTTTGGTGGGAAATATTAGATACTTTCAATGAAGCTGAGATGATGAAAAGATGTTTGGCTTTGCTGTAAATATTTTACATGTATAGTCCAAAACAATTAACAGAGAGAAATGCTTTAAAGATTTTTTAATCTGTTAGTATTTGTAGATAAGCCCTTTGTCCTGTAAGTACCAAAGACAGTAGAAACAGTAGGAAAACTCAGTAAGATGCTGAAATGTTGAGATGTTGAGACGTTGATAGCAGGAGGAGATGCAGAAAGGAGGAAGGTTCACTGGGGGGAGAGTGTAAAGCCCCTCTGTGTTCCCTGAGCTGTGACACAGCATCCGAGGCTCTGCATTACACACTTGAAGGGTGCCTCAGATGCTAACAACATTGACTGCTGGGCACAGAGGCCAAGAGGAAGGAGGAGGGATGCAGGGCTAGGGCAAGAAGGCAGGCGAGGATCGAGCCTTGTCATATTTTTGTACTTTGTGGTGTACTACCGAACTACAAATTTAAACTGATCTTTAACTGAGCATGCTCTCTTAAGAGCCTCAGAGAAACATCCTATGAAGGGCCAAGTGGCCACTTTTGCAGAATAGAATGAGTCAGGAGAGCAGAACGTGGCTCTGGGTTGGCCTCCTGCTTTGAACCTACCCATCCCAGACACAGGTTCTTCTAGGTCAAGGGTGTTTCTTGACCAGAGTGACTTGCCTTTCCCCTGGCACTTGCCTGTGGGCTCTGGGGTATGTAAGCAGCCATGGGGCTTTCCTCCAAGGCTTTTTGGCTTTGTTTTGTTCTGAGACAGTGTCTCCTGTATCCAGGATGGCCTCAAACTCATTATGGGGACAAAAACAATCTTGAACTTCTGATCCCCTGGCCTGCACCTCCTGAATGCTGCTATTACACATGCTCATCAGCAAACCTGGCTCATGTGGTGGTGAACACTGGTACGCAGGCTTTCTGCGTACCAAGCAGGAAAGTGTTCCACACTGAGCCACACCCAGGCTCTGTAACTGCTATTTTCAATCTGGTCCTTTGCTCTACTTCGGGTACACATGGCTGCTTTCTGAAACATCTCTGGACACTTGTGAGTTCTGTCCTTGCCTCCCGTTGTTTCAGTTACCGCCACTGAGTCTTGATATTAGTGTTTTCTGACACACACACTGCTTCAGTTCCTTGTTGAGGGTTCACACTGTTAGGGGTTTGTTGTTGTTAAGATGTCATTTTTTTTCTATTTCCTAATCCAAACCTGACTAACAGACCAAAGAACTCTCTTGGGTTTTAAACACATAGTGTTGATAAGTTTGATTGACTATCAATATGCAGGGTCTAGATCTTCTGTGAGCTGCTGTAACTTTGAAGACTATTGAATGAATCAAGAAATGGAGAGAATTTGTTCACATGTAGAACAGCACAATTCCCTTCTAGAGTAGCTGGGCACATATGTTCTTTGTTGGATGGAATAGTCTATTGACATAGCAATAGAGTCTTAGGATGGAAAACACCAGAAAGATTTAGATTTTGTCCCTAGCAGCTTCTTTTTATGGACAGAAGCACCCAGGAAACTGCACCCAAGTGAGCATCATGACACTAATCCCATTTGTTCGCCACCTACCATCATTCAGGGAACAATTTGTGCATCTGCAACATCTATGAAAAGTTGACAAAACTTAGTTCATTTGCGAAGAAAAGTTGACTCACTCAGAATCATGGTTCAACAAGTCATGAAGCCCTTTACCACTGTTTATGTACAAGTCATAAGAAGATTTCCAGGTGAACCCAGGACACCTCCAGAGAACACTGAGATTGGAAACAATGTCCAGGCCAGAGGATGAGAGGAGTTTTGTGAAACACTGCCTTTTGCGCATAACATGGCCTTGCATTCATGGATCACTGCAGCTATGGTTACCTGCATATCCTCAAGGGTAAGAGGGAGTTCACTAAGGTCCCACCCCTCAGGAGATCCTGGCAGCTAGCTTGATGGCTGCCAGAGGAAGAAACTCATAGTTAGACTATGGATGTTAAGATGTAGTTAGGACATGACTGTACATTCATGACCATATGAGCAGCTCTAACCAGATTCAGTGGGACAATAAAATAATAACAAGAACAGTAACATTTAAGGATTACTTTTTATCATGTGCCATAAATATTAAGAAATATAGGGCTGGAGAGATGGCCCAGAGGTTAAGAGCACTGAATGTTCTTCCAGAGGTCCTGAATTCAATTTCCAGCAACCACATGGTGGCTCACAACCATCTATGATGACATCTGGTACCCTCTTCTGTACACTGTGTACATAATAAATAATCTTTAAATAAATAAATAAATAAATAAATAAATAAATAAATAAATAAATAAAACATATAAACCTTCGTGGCTGCCAGTCATATCTTTAGTTATTGTCTGACAGGTGCATCATTTGTGACTGCATTCTTAGGAGAAAAGTGCACATACATTCTTTGTACTCAGGGCTGTCTGTAATGCTCACAAGGCCTCAGCCATGGTGCTGAGGGCTCATGAAGCATAGACTTAATTTTGCCTTTTCAACATCCTCCCCTTTAAATATTGGAAACACAAAACAAGATGACCATTGCAAACAAAGTACTGGTGGTGAATACAAGAAAGAAGTTCCCAGAGTCCAGGCCACAGTCTGGTGATAGATTGACATTATCGTTTAAATAAAGCCAGGAAAAGAAATAAACAAGAAGCCAGAATCAATGTAGGAGGCAGAGCAGTCAGTTCCTTTATTACTGTGCAAAGATGTAAGAGCAAAACTACACTGGCTGATGATAACGAGCTGCCCTTCCATCACCAACTCATTAAACCAACTCTGAATTCGCTCATTAACAAAGTTAAACCCTGAGTCTCCATTTCAGACCCGGAGGCTAGCTAGCCTTTTTATAGCACATGCCACTTCCCTCCATGTCCTTTCAGCTGTTAAAGAACAGCCACAGAACACTCCGTGATGTCCTAACAAGCTGTAGTTTCTACTAGGCTTTTGTGAAGAAACAACACAGAATCAACTATGTGTATTCTGGCTCGGTATACAGCATGAATGGCATGAACATATATGCGCATGCATGGGCACACAAACTGTGTGTGTGCATGTGCGTGCGTGCGTGCGTGCGTGCGTGCGTGTGTGTGTGTGTGTGTGTGTGTGTACCATCACTGGGTGCCAAAGCCCTTCATGTAAAACAGTATGATCTTTGCATATAACCTACATATACACTCCTGAAAACTTGAAATTGTCTCTGGGTTAACTCTTAGTGGCTTATGCCACGTAAGTACAATGTAAACTATTAGACAAAATTCTTTTTTAATATCTATTTCATTTTACGTGTATGTGTGTATGCCTGAATGTATGTATATGCACTATGTGCATATAGAAACATGCAAAAGTCAGAAGAGGTGTCAGGTGTCCTGGAACCAGTTACAGGAAGTTCTGAACTTCCACGTAAGTGCTGGGAACTGAACCAGGGTCCTCTGCAAGTGCAGAATGTGCTCTTAATCAGGGAGCATCTCTCCAGCCCCTATACTATATTCTTTATGGAATAAAAATTAAAAAGTGCTATTCAGTATACATAGGATCATCCTTTTATGTCTTCAGTTTATAGAATTCGCAGGCATGGAAGGTCAACCGTGTCCATGCACATCAGAAGTAGAGTGTAAATAGAATGTTTTCCTTACAAACTTGAGAGTTGTGGTATGGATCCCCAGAACACATGTTGTAGATGAACCTTAACTGCAACCTCCGATGGCAGAAAGAGATGAAGAGCAGCTGGGAGAGTAGTCCCATAGGGGGAGCCCTGAGTCTCCCGGGGATGAGGTGAAGGAGCAATGTGGATGGTTTCTGATATCAGTCTCAGGCCTCCACATCCCCATACAAATATGAGCCCCCACACATGCAAACATGCATAGACACACATACATACTACACACTTACACATGAAAATTAAAAAACATTAAATCAAAAGTGGACCTTCTGGGACCTACATACTCAGTAATTAATCAGCATTGCCCTAAAATGCAGCCATGGGTGGTGACTGTTCACACACATCGAGTCTATTTGGAGCCCACGACCTGTCAGCTCTCAACCGTGTGACCCTGCCCAGCCTCCCTGAGATTCCATGGAATAATTATGCCTCCTACAAACATGTGTTCCAATGACAAACAGAATAAACTACACATGTGTGTCAAATGTTCTGTATGGGTGAGATCATCTATTAAAGAGCTGATGACAATAATCTGGATATGAGTGTGTCAGAAATCAACACACAAAATCCACATGATAAGGTTAGAAGAGAAAGTGGCATCCAACTAACTCAAACCCCAAGAAGATTTAAAAAACAAAGAGAGAGAGAGAAATAAAAGACATTTTGCAAGAGGAAAAAATAGGACAGCATTGGTTTTGTTATAGTTTAAGAGGAATCCACCTAAAATCACAGAACTGAACAGCTAATCCTATTGGCACAGTAGAAAGGAGAGTCTGGGCACTGTGGTTATGGCCTTTGATGTCTACTCAGACGTTAGCATGGGACTGACTGCTGAAATCCCATAGGCAGGAAGCCAGAGGCCTGTCGGGAAAAGCTGAGTTTAACTTTGGCCATCTTTTGGGTTCTCCTTAAGGCCTGGGTCAGATAGAAGAGCCCTCACACCCTTTCCCAATCCCCTAACACTGACCATTGCCTTCTAGCACCACCCAGATTTCCTTCTGGGAGACACAATCTAGAGACTCAGTCTCATAAGAAGGATTCATTTCTGACAGGTCCCAATTCCATAACCTCAGTAAAATCTGCTCAAACCTGAAAGGCTATCAAAGGGCTGGAAATAATGGCTCCTTAGTTGACAAAGGCTGTAACCCAGTGCTTCTCACCCTTCCTAATGCTGTGACCCTTTAACACAGCTCTTCACATTGTGGTGACCCAGAACCATAACATTATTTTCATTGCTACTTCATAACTGTAATTTTGCTACTGTTATGAATCATAATCATAATGTGTTTTGTCTGTGTTTCCCAATGGTCTTAAGTGACCCCAGTGAAAGGATCATTTCAAAGGGGTCACAACCCACAGGCTGAGAACCACTGCTCTGAAGGGCTATGGATATCTGCATCACAGACACACATACATTATAAAATATTAAAATCTTAAAAATTAAAAGTCCACTTGAACTCACAATTTAACAATGCTCACAAATGTTTCTTAAATTTTGCAAACTGCCTTACTTTCCTTCATAGATCAGAGCATTGATGAAAGAGCTGGCCCCTGTCTACACAAATCCCCAGAAACAATGCCTGAAATGTATGTGTGGTTTTTAAATAATTTCTGAGTCACTGTAAAAAAAAATTAAGTGATGTGGGGTAAGTTTCTCTAGTGACAAGAACTGACTCGCTTGCTTCTACTTTCTAATCTGCCCACAGTACATGACACTTGATTTTTGCTTTTCAGAAATGTTATAAGATATAGACAGACAGACAGATAAATGACAGCCAGACAGCAACTATCCTTGTGGGAATTGCTGGCCACTCATCAGTATATGTGAAGCTGATCCACATCTGCTTTCTAGTACAGAGCAGTAAAGCTTATCTCATGCAGACTCACAGTCATTCAGAACAACCTAATTGAATTTCAGGCCAACAGCATTGCACGTGACGTCTCCAGTGAAGCAAGGCGCCAGACACTGCAGGAGTTACATAACCACATGCTGTTGTTGGCAGGGCCACATAACCGTGTCTCCTCCAGCCACACCCTGCAGCTCCAATCTGCAGTCTGTTCACATGTGCAGTCACATGTTTGGGGACTTTCGTGGCAGCAAACTATTCCCTGTTTACTGATAGGAAGAGTTCAGTAAAATTAATACACGGAACACAGATCATATCAAGACAGAGGCCACCACAAGCCACAGAGAAAAACATGTGTGAAGTGTACACTATACAACACTACCCTTGCCCTTTCAAATAAACCTTTACATCATAGCTACATACTGATAATTTATTTAATGGATAATTTATTAATTAATTTATTTATATAACAATTGTCAATCATAAATGTTTCGCCCAACATGAGCCCAGGGATCAACTGATTCCAAATATCAATGTACTTCTTTGTTCCCAGGAGCAGACAGAATGTGCACCATCAGGAGACGTAAACATATCTAGTCTCCAAGTAATGTTATTCCATTGGTAATAATGAGCAGGCTCTCATGTATATGATGTATGGTCTAAATGTCCACCCCACCCCACCCCACCATCTGCCTCCAGATCCCCACTCCCACACCTACTCCTCCACCACTTGCCCCCTCCCACCCCAATCCGACCCCTCTCACCTGCCCTGCTCTATCACCATTTCCTTGCCTTCTCTGGCATTTTATTTCTAATGCTGGGCCTAATGTAAAAATCAATGAAGGCCAAATGAACTCCCCGTTTTTCAAATTCTTACAAATGTTTCTTTTCTACACACAAAGATCCTGCCGTAGGTATAAGGCAACATATGCCTATTATTTTCAAAAACAAGAGCTTGACAGACAGTCTGTGATGGTGCAAATGTGACGCATGGAGAGAGACACATCTGAAAACAGTCCCCACAAAATACACGGAAAAGAGTGAAAACCGCATGCTTCTGATCATTCCAAGATGTACTAAATATCAAGATAATGCCGAAGGAAGTAATTTGATATTACAGTAGTGAAAATTAAGCATGTAGTGAACCCCATACAAAATAACACCGATGACTAGAATTCTGAATAAAATTTGACTATACTGGTGTAACTAGATTTAGGTAAAGACAGCTTTAATCTCAACTGATTTGAATATTTATGATCATACAGTGAGAATTCAAAATATAAATGAGAGGAAATAAAAACATTTACATAACTTAAAGATTTATACTCAGCTACCCCAGACATCACTGACGGGACAGCGACACCTATAGGCAGGCAGTGATATTGCAGCCCAGCTCTAAAGTCACTCACATTGGGGGAGGGGGAGCCATGTGCACCAGTGGTGGAATCAAACATCAAAATATGTTATATTTTCATACTGGGTCGCCTCACCCAGAATTAATACAAGGCACAGTGCTTAGTCTTAATGAAACTTGATATGCAAGGTCTTGAGAAGACTGCCCCTTTCTGAACAGAAACAGAGGAGTAGACGGGGGGCAGAGTGGCAAAGGGAAGAGTAGAGAGGGTGACTGGGAGGAGAGGAGGAAGGGGAAACTTTGGTTGAGATGTAAAATAAATATTTTAAAAAACAAACCAAAATATGTTATAAGTATGCAGGAGAATGTCACAAATAAAGCTATTAATTTTTTTTTACATATAATTTGTGCTAAAACGTGATTGCTGGCTGACTATCTAGCTGTGGTATCCTGGTAGGCTGGTTTTGCTCTTCAGTTCCAACTTCATAAAGTTGTCCTCTGCCACAGCACATGCGATTACACAGAAGTTCTCAACCTAGGGGTCAGAAGACCCTTTCACAGGGGGCACTGATCAGATATCCTGAACATCAGATATTTACATTATGACTCAAAGCAGTAGCAAAATTACAGTTATAAAATAGCAATAAAAATAATCTCATGGTTGGGGGTCACCACAACATGAGGAACTGTATTAAAGGGTCACAGCATTAGGAAGGTTGAAATCCACTGCTATAATATTAAGTAATTTTCAAAAGATTTCAGTGTAAATGTTGCTGTTGGTGGGTGAGCCAAGAAGAAAGGGGCCAGCAAAGGAGCAATGGTCTCATGCCCTGTGACTCTGCATTACCAAAGTTTCCCAAGGCCCAAGTCTCCTGTCCTTCATTCTATGTCTTCTGTTTAATACTTTTTAGTTTGGGTTTTATAACAGGCATACAAAGTCATTCTTGATCAGTGGCCCAGACTTACACACATCTCAGAAGCTGTATCCTGGACAGCTATGGCCCTCTCCTACTGACCTCTGACTTGACCTCTGACCATTGACCACTAATGTCATCACAGCAGAATAAGCCTGCAGAGTCAGTCCTCATAAAAAACAAACTCAACCCAGTGACTCCAAAATAAATTCTCACACCTTTGACTATGAGACCTTCCAGAAGATAGTTGGAACTTTCCCCAAGGCTACAGAAACAGCTTCACAGAGCACACAGGGACTCCACACAAGGCAGACTGCATCCTGCC
Organism: Sigmodon hispidus; assembly: GCA_004025045.1. Lineage (NCBI taxonomy): Eukaryota > Metazoa > Chordata > Mammalia > Rodentia > Cricetidae > Sigmodon > Sigmodon hispidus. The sequence goes on along the minus strand of PVIH01017446.1, from coordinate 18,393 downwards.
CAGGACTACAGGAATAGCCACCCAGTGCACACGGGGACTCCACACAAGGCAGTCTGTGTCCTGAACAAAATGCAGAAATAAATTATCCTGTGTACGCCACACTAAACAGCATATTTTTCTCTCTGTGATCCAGAACTTATGAAACTTACTTCTTAAAATGACCCTTTTCATGGGTCTGGAGAGATAGCTCAGTGGTTAAGAGCCCTGACTGCTCTGGCAGAAGAATCCATCACCCACAAGGTGACTCAGAACCCTCTGTAGCCCTCCTCCCAGAATGTAATGCCCTCTTTAGGCATCTGCAGGTACTGCACATGTGGTGCACATACACACCTACAGGCGAAATATCTATATACATAAAGCAATAAGAATAAATACATCTTTAAAATGTCCCTGCTCTATCAATTCTTAGGCCATTCATGGAACACAATTTTCACCCACCTCTTAGCTCAGTGTAACCCCTGTACTAGAAACCATTCTCCAATTGAGGCCAATGTGGTCAACATTCCTGCCTGGGATCTGACATTCCTGGACCAGGCAGGAGGCACCAGTTTCCCAATACAGTGCTAAACACACTGTCCGGGTCCTTGCTCCAGGCTCATGCAGCCTGCCACATGCCCTTTCTCATCACAGAGGCACATTTTTTATTGGCTTGGGTTAGTCCGGGAGGCTCTGGATACACGACAGGGTTCTCATGAAAGGCATCGTGCTACTGGGAGGACAGAGGATGGTAACAGGAGTGAGACCAGCAGGGGGCACTCGCTGAAACTCCCTAAAGCAAATAATAAATAAGCAGCTATGTGAGACAGGCTCACCACGAAAGGCTCTGGATTTGACTCTGAGCTGAGACCTAAGGAAGATATTAATCAGACACACAAGCAGTAAGAGGTGCAGCATCCCAGGCAGAAGGGACAGAGAATGTAACCCACTAATGAAGACAGGGAATGAAGAGGGCTGGGCTGTGACCATAGGACAGTCACAGAAGGAAAAGCGAATGGTAGGCTGGGCACATGCTGGGGCCTATGGGATCTGGTCCTAACCAGCGACAGAAAACCCTCACAGGTTCTTAGTTAGGTCTTTTATTGCTAGGAAGGGACACTATGACCATGGCAACTCACAAATAAAAACATTTCATTGAAGTGGTGGCTTACAGTTTTATAGTCATTATCATCAGGATGGGGAGCATTGCGACATGCAGGCAGAGGTGGTGCTGGAGCTGAGAATGCTACATCAGAGGCAACAGGAAGTCAGCTGACTGTCACTCTGAGGGAAGCTTGAGAAAAAAGACCCCAGAGCTCACTCCCACGGTGACACACTTCCCCCAACATCTCCACTCCCTTTGGGGTCCATTTCCTTTCAGGGTAGTAAGAGAGGCATGCCATGAGCTAATAATGGACGCTGTACGAGCTTACAGAAAGAAGAGACCAGCTTTGCCAAGAATGGGACTAGAGCAGTTGAGAGGTCATGTGCCTTCACTTCCTCTCTGCGGCAGACATGAAGCTCCCCCCTGAAAGCACCTGAGGGAAGAAAGGGTTTACCTTAGCTTCCAGGTCACCATCTATCACTGAGGGAAGACAGAGCAGGAACCAGGCAGAAGCCATGAGGGATGCCAGCTGAAGGTTCACTCCCAGGCCCTGCCTGCACTGCTTTCTTACACACTCCACAACCACTTGTTTTGGGACTGGTGCTACCCAGAGAAGGCTTGAACCCCTATACATACATACACACATCAATTAATAATCAGACAATCAACCATAGACACTGCCACAGGTCAACCTGATAGAGGGAAAATAAATCAACAGAGACGCCTTTCAGGTGATTCTAGGCTGTGTCGATCAGACAGTTAAAGCCTATCTTGGTATCACGTGGCAGTCTAGGCAAATAATGAAGGTGGCTTGGACTGGGGTTACAGGTTTAGACAGGATGGCAGCAGAGCACTCAGGCCGGCCAGTACAGGGCAAGAGGTGAGATGCAACCGCAGACAGAAGGTTTAGTCAAGCAACTTAGTGGTGGTTTCAATAACAAGAGGGACACAGGAAGGAAGAGAAAGCAGGTATAGCGCTCTCCCAATAACTCAAGCCTGGTGAGGAAATTCTAAGACTCGAAAGGCTAGAAGATGGCTCAGCCAGCAGGATCATGTACTGCTCTCCCATGCAGTTTAGTTCCCAGCACTCATATCAGCTAAATCCCAGCTACCTGTTGTGGGATAATGCTGTAAATATTTTTCACTTATATTTGTTTGATAAAAAACTGACTACCAGAAGGCAAGCAGGAAGTAGAGGCAGGGCAGCCAGACTAGGAGAATTCTGGGATAGGAAAGAGAGCAGAGATGCCACAAATGGAAAGGAAGCAAAATGAGAACGCTATACTGAAGAAAAAAGTGCCAAGGCATGTGGCTACACATGGCTAAGAATCATGGGTTAGTTTAAGAGTGAGAGTTAGCCAGTAATAAGCCTGGGCCATAGGCCAACAGTTTATAATTAATATAAGCCTTTGTGTGATTATTTAGGATGAAATAGCTGTGGGCCCAGCCAGGCAGGACAGAGAAACTTCAGACTCTAACCTGTCATTCCAGATCGAGTGCTTTCATCCGGCCTGTGCAGCACCTCCACTCACATGCACAAACTAACACAGAGAGATGCATGCATACATACTAACAATAAAACTCATCTTTTAAAAATATTTTTGGCCACCTCAAACTAGTCAAAATGTCTTTGTTGCTTGGCTTAAATAACACTCTGTCTTCATTCCTACATAATTCACTTAGCAGATGGTGTAGGCTAGACCGTTACTTGTTCTCCACTGGAAGTCACGTGGCATGCATCCTACATGGGAGTGCAAACTTCTTTGGGATCTCTGACTGGTGCTTACCAGGCCCTTGCTTTGCAGACAGCCTTCAGTATCTGGTCAGTGGTGAGAGGCACAGTGCCTACAGTTGTCAAGTTCTGAGGGCGTTTTTAAACAACATGCCACTGAGGGATGAGATTGTGGTTACAGTTCAACATTCAGCATGCAGGGGGAAATCCAATCCCTTCCAATTCAAGTATGCTCCTGGAATGGTTGGAACAAACAACTCCAAATATTCATTTTAGAGGAAGTTTCAGTCAGTCTGGCGTGGAGCACTTATGCAGAACAAATAGACTCAGTACCAGGGGATGGAAAGCATGCGGAGTTTAGTAGTAGACATCTCTGTAAAGAAACCAGCTGGAACTTGATTGTTTTCTACAAACCAGGCACACACAGCATTTCTCAGAGGACAGTGACTCAGCATGGACTAGTGGACACTAAACCTTGTAAAGGAATGTCAGCAGGAAGTGGCATCTCACCTCACAGGTGCAGGTGCAGGACTGTCCTGCATTAGTGTGGACTCAATCACTCCTTCTGAAAGGACAGTCCTCCTCTAGTGGGAGGAGCCTGTGTGCCAGACCACAGGAGCAGGAGGATTCTGCTCCTTTTGAGTCTGGGAAAAATACTCATGAACACACAGTTCTACCTATTGGATCTTCATGGGTGTGACAATAATGTTTTGTCATCTGCCAGAATATCTTCTATTCCCCCTGTGTTTCAAGGGAGGGAATAGAGATGAGCTTGCCAAATCCCAACACTAACCAGAGGTGTCAACATTCTGTTAGGGGTTACACTATGACACTAAGATCTGGGCCATGGTCTGCACCAAGGACAGACGACAAAGTGAAAACCTCAGTACATAAGATGGCACAGGTCAGAGTAATGTAATGAGAACCCCAAGGATCTATTATCTCCACTCCTGGCACTGTTCTCAACCATGCCCATATGCAGAGTGGCTCCAGGGACTGCATCTAGGGCCTAGAACATGACAAGTATGCACTCTGCCACAAAGTAAAGCCCTCATTTCCTAAATTTACTCTGGATGTCATTGCTGGTCTGTGTAGACCAACACAGAAGGGAAAAATCCTTTAGGACAGCTGTGTGTAGGCCATGAACAACTGTCTTTCCACTCACGTGAGAACGACTAACTTCTCACTGAGTGGATGGAAACTAGTGCATCTGAAGTCCTCAGAGAGACCCAGGGACTGCAGAATACTTCAGGTTTGGCCATGTTCCCATCTGGAACACTATTGTCAGCATTATCTACAGGAAAGGTCACTGGTGGCTATGTCCATAGATCATCTCCCTCATCAATTCATCCTGTAAAATGCCATCTCTTGACCTTCCCTTTGTAGAGGGCACAGAGTCCTTAGGGAAAACAAGGAGCTTAAACAGACAGGGCTGTCTCCTCAATGGAGAAGATGAACACCTGTTTTCCACCCAGAAAGCTGACAATGGATGTAGTTACTAGCCTGGTAATCCGTGCTATCTATAGGGCCAGGCCACACTGGATCCCCCAGACTATTAGGCTTATCTCAGACTCCTCCTCCTTAGACCTTTACCATGAGCCTATCAGTCAATAGAACCCATCCTTAGGGGACATGCCATGTTCTTCATAACAGCTCAGGTGACCTCCTCGTTATCTGTAGGGCCAGGCCGCACCTAACTACCAACAACTTTATGTTTTCCTCATTCATTCACCGTAGACCCTTGATTACTGTTCCTCAGTCAATAGAATCCATCTTTATGAGAGAGGCCATATGGACTTTGTAAAGAGTCTCAATATAAGCATATCTTTTTTTATTTTTTAATTTTTTTATAAAATAAAGTCCTTTTTCCCACGTATCCTCTTGCTCTCCCTCCCTTCCCCTTCTCAATCCCTCCCTGTCTGCCTTCAGCCTCTCTCCTCCCCATCCCCACACCCCTTCCCCAAAAAGGGCAAGAAGTCCCAAAGTGGATCAGCTCAGTATCTACTCCAGGCAGGTCCAATTTCCTCATTGTAATATCATGGAAAGAATGGGCTCCAAAGTGCCAGTCCACACCTAGAAACACAGTCTGATCCCTCCCGTCGAGGCTCCACATTACTGCTCATGTCAGTGGACAGTTGCCTATCCTTGGAGGGCCTAGTTCCTTTTCTTAAAGGTTCCCCAGTGGCTGCTCTTGATTCAGTGAGCTCCTCAGAGCTCCAGCCATCTGTGGGACTTCTTCTTATAATCCCCATCCCCTTGCTCATATAGACTCTCCTCCCCTCCTCTAAGCTGGACCAGGAGCTCAGCCCAGCGCTCAGCCATGTATCTCTGCCCCTACCTCTATTCAACGTAAACATATCTTAAGTTTGTTGTAAATACAGGAATGAGTTAATTAATATCAGGAAACTTTTTACCAAAATTTTGCTGTTTTTAAATATGGCTGAAGTAAGCTGACCAGTGTCAGATTCTAGAGGGTTAAAACAGCACTGCCTACTGAGTCCTGTTGAACCGCATTTCTTTCTGGCCTCATGTGGATCATTACTCTGCCAGCCCTAGTGTTTGCAGACACCCCCACATCCCTCAGGCTGTAGTTGTCCTTAACCTGCCCTTAGGGCTGTAAACCACCTAGATTCATCATGTCCATCAGCTATGCACTCATGGGCTCCCATTTTCTTCTTTCAACTCCATAAGTTGTGTCTTTTATGGGCTTCTCTGAAGTTAGCCTACATACTGGAAGGTTTTGAAATGATATGGTTCTTAGGTTAAAAACCTGTCTTCACATAGCTTCTCTGGGTACCATATTTTATATTTTAACAACTGGGACTATAGCAATAAGCTGGGGGTGGGGATAATTTCTGTCATGGACTATTTCATTATCTTAGAGTTCTCTTGATACATGTTAACTCAGAGAACAGCTGAAGACAGACAAAATCCAGGGCCAAGTCTTTCTAGAATCAAACACTGTTAATATTCAAGTCAGAATCACATTTAATATTGAACAATCAGCATTCTAGGATTGCGGGAGCTTCTGAATGCAAAGTGTATTCAGCTAATTAAATCAGTTACGGTAAATTATTTTTCTCCTGAACGTCTAGAGGAGTGAGATAAAAGACAGCAGCTACTTAAGAACCAGAAACCTTAAGTTTGCTTCTGCATCTGGGTGTTTGAGACTTTGGCTAACACTGACCTGATTCTCTAATGTGCCTTGTTATAGCTCACCCACCCAAGTACTGGGCAATGTGACAAAAATCCCAGTGTGGACTATTTCAGCAGAAACTACATAAGACATGCAGTCACCGTCCTGAATGTCACAGCAGTGAACAATAAAACTGGACAAAGATTCTCTCTGGCCTCTAAGTACACATTTGCCTATGCTTTCTAACTATGCATTCACCACCCAGTCAGAAGCCGGAGGAAAATCAAATCTAGAGAAACGCCTGTGGCAGGCAGGTGTAAACATCCTCTTTGTTGACAGCTTTGTGCTTTTGTTTTCTCCCAGTACTCTTAGGTGTTCCCATTCCTCGGGGATCTGGGAAGCATCAAGGCACTGCTGCCATTACTGCTCTCCAGCCTGGATGGATTCCCCGTTTCCAAAGCAGCAGAGCTCAGTCTCGTCTCACCAGCCCTGTGTGTGACCTTGCTGCCCTGCTCTTTAGTGGTACTTACCATACTCACACAAACACAGAAATCTACCTGAAAGGCACAGGGAGATTCCTTCTTCCTGTGTCGTGGCAGAGTGGGGGAACCTTCAAACCTCCAGGGTAAGAGTACACCAGCAAGGAAATATAAACCACCAGTGATGGTGATAGAGTTATGCCAGGCAACTACCAGAGGACAGCTGGGTTATTCTGCAAATACCCTGAAGTTTTGTTTTATCCATCCATCCATCCATCCATCCATCCATCCATTTTTGTAGAGGCTCTGGGGATAAAACCTAGGTCCTGAAACATATTAGTTTAGCTCTCCACCTCTAAGCTCTATCCCCAGACATTTCACTCTTTATTTTGACGCAGGTCTCACTAAGTTGCCCAGGTCGACCTTGAGCTCAGAAAGATTTTGAATTTATAATCCTCCTATCTCAGCCTTCTGACTATCTGAGATTACAAGACTGAAATAGCAGGTCAGGATCAAGTTTTATTTTTTGGATTCTTTTTTTTTAAAAAAAAAAAAAAACTTTATTTATTTATTTATTTGACTTGGTGTTTGCCTGGAACTGGAACTACAGACAGCCGTTAGCTGCCACGTGGGTGCTGGGAATCGAACCCAGGTCCTCTGGAAGAGCAGAGGGTGCTCTTAACCACTGAGCCATCTCTCCAGCCCCCCTATTTTTCGGATTCTGATTGCCTATTCCTCTCTTACTGGCATAAATGAGTGATCTGAATAAAATATAATTGATGCAGAAAATTTTTATACCCAAGAAAATAAAATGCTGCTGTAAGATACAGCAGAAACCAAGATGCACATGAAATACTGACATGAGTCACTTTCTTCCTTAACCACTGAGGATTCACTCATCTATTTTTATCTCTCATATATGGGCAGAGGGAATAACTCATTAGAACTCAACGGTATCAGCAGGCTGAAAATGCTGCTGTTTCTTAGCACCTGCTTTATGAATCTTAGAAGTGAGCACCAGCTTGTTACAGACTTACCACTCATCAGAATAAACAGGAAAATCATCTGTGCTTTATGAAAACTTATAGGAAGTAGGGAGCCTGTTTCCCAGCACAGCATAGTTTTCAACTGAAGGGTGTTTTTGTTTGTTTGTTTGTCTGTTTTGCACTGATGAGGACCAAATCCAGGCCTCATATTCCAGGCAAAACTCTAGCACAGAGCTATCACTAAGGCCCTGGGCAGAGCATTTAAATGTATATTTTACTATGGAAAAGATCAGGCTGCTGAAGGAATATCCAAGAACTGCTTAGTTTAATTTGTAGCAAAGAGGAAATACCAAAGATCCTATCCAAAACTCATGATTCTTCGTGATCAAGAATATCAACGGTTAAAAGGAGTCAATAAAAACTGGGGAGACTGCATACTACAGAGTCATCACTGGGATAAAAACTACCATTAAAAACCTCATGATTCTGTCAAATTTTAAATTCCCACATTGTTTTATTTCTGTGTTGCTCAGTTCTTTCAATACATGCCCAGCACACACACACACACACACACACACACACACACACACACACACACACACAGAGGAGTCTCATCATCACCCCTCTGTCAATCAGCTCTTTTGTTTGAACATGGGGATGTAGAACATGAGGGAAGTAGAAACACTTCTAGATTTCTTCTGTTGGTTTGAACATGTTTAAATAGCCTTCCTAACTAACCCTGTGGTGTGTGTGCCACAGATTGGCTGCTACATCTGGGCCCTCAGCAGAAGAAATAAACAGAAAATACTTATTTGCACACACTCCATAATGCCCTTAATGAGCAGATCAGAGAAAGAAAGGGTATTCAATTGAACAGTGTTCACTCACAATCACAGGATGGAGTCCTGACACCCCAAACCACTTCGTAGCTCTGAATGAACAAATTGTCCCTTAATTTCATTAAATTAGTTAAATTAAATTAAAATGAGGCCATTGGGCTGGTTTTAATTCTGTATGGCTAATGGCATACAGAGAGAGAACTTGGATAATTATATATGGCTGACAGGATGGCTGAAGACACAAGACATGACTGCCACCGACAAGCCCATCAGAGAAGCCTGGTGCAAATCCCTTCCCCACGACCCTCAGGAGAAGCCACCTCATCAGCACCTTCACCTTAGATTTCTGCAGCTATGAGAAAATAAATTTTCGTGGTCTAGGGTTAGTCCTTCTGCAGAACTTTGTATGACAAATGTGTGAATTCTTGATGTCTCAGTCCCTTGTGTAACAAGCACCAAGAGTCTAACACCACACAAGTGAGGCTGGACTCCTGTCCATATGACCCTCCTCTTGGCACCTAGTAAGGAGCCTGAGGATGCCAGTCAACCCATCTGCAGTCAGAAGTTTCTGTCCCACCAACAACTCACAAATACTCAGTAACCACTTTCCAAATAATTGACTCAAAAGGCTGAATATATTAACTGCTATTTCAGTAGCTCAAGCATATTGCTACCTAGCTCTTACATTTAAAATAACCCATAATTCTTATCTATGCTTAGTCACATGGCTTAGTACCTTTGCTCAATACAGTAGTCTCATCCTGCTTCCTTTGCATATGACTGATACCTCCTTCTCTGCCTTTCCTCTTCCCAGAATTCTCTTAGTCTGGTTGACCCACCAATACTGCCTGCCTGGCTACTGACCAATCAGCATTTTATAATCCAATATGAGTGACACATCTTTGCAGTATACAAGAGCAATATCCCACACCCATCCATCCTCCCAGCCATGTGGGCTGGTTATCTCCCATGCAGTGGACCCTCTGGCATAGAACATTCATCTCCTTGGAATCTGAGCCAATCATAGCATGGCTTCTAATGTCTGTGGCAACCCTCCTTTCTCTCTGAGATAAGGCTCTCCTTCCAGAAAGCACCCGTGATGCACATCGGCAAGCTGACATCACAAGAGATCCTGCTTGACTCCCAAAAAATGGAAAGCAAAGAAGAATAAAGGAACTTGCCAGTGGGGCTCAGAGCAGGAGTCCATAACCCAAAATGGGTTCTAAGGAAAGCAGGACACAGAGCCTTTCTCTAAGTAGAAGGCTCACATGATTCCACAGAGATCTAAAGAAATCCGATTTCATCATGGACCATGGGCTATTATATTTTCTTATCTCTTTCTAGTATGATCTACCTTTAAAATCAAGAAGCAACAATTAAAGAAATAAAAGAAAGCTCAAATCTCTCATAAACATCTCCTCTCAGGATCTCAAATATCGGGCTGAGGTGACTCAGCTGATGAAGGGCTTCCAGTGTAGACACAAGGATCTGAGTTCAGATCCCCAGAACTTATGTAAATCCACGTGTGGTAGTACATATCTGTAATCCCAGGGCTCCTACTCTGGGATAGAGGTGCACACAGCAAAGTTCCCAGACTCTCTGGACCACACAGTCCAGCGTAGGTAGCACAGCAGCTGTCTTGGCTTCTGTTTCTGTTGCTGTAACAAAACTCTCCAACTGAAGCAACTTAGAGAAAGAAGAGCTATTTCAGATTTCACTTCCAGGTCAAAGTTCACCAGGGGAGGAGGAAGTTTAGGTCAGGAACTTGAGCCAAGAACTGAAGCAGAAACTATGGGAGAAGCTGTCTATGTTTGTCTCTTCTATTCAGTCACCTCACTTAGACACCCAGGACACTCTCTAAGGATGGTACTCCCATGATGGACTAGTCCTCCTAAATCAAATAGAGTAAAAATGACAACAGCTGGTCTAGAAGAAGAAACCCCCCAGCTGAGACTTCCTCAGAGAACTCTAGGCCGTATCAAGTCAGCAGTGGACGCTAAACAGGAAACAGCAAACAACACAGAGACTCCGCCTCCAACAAGGTGAAAGGACCAACCGCAGAGGATGTCCTCTGATCTTCACACACATGCTCTGACACATGTGTGTTGGGGGGTGAGGGTGGGTAATCTTAAACATGCCTTAGAAAGAGAAACCAGCTAGAGTACAGAGCCAAGCAGGAGGCTGACTAAGGAGAATGCCTAATACAGAGACAGGGCCACGTGGCCTCCCTTCAAATTCTGCCACCTGATGTCATCAACATCACATGAGCTGCCAACTCCCTGACAGTCTTCAAATCAAGTGCCTGTGTGGAGCACAGCTCATTGTGAGATTAAAATTACTGTATTACTTCAGCAATACTCGTGACCACTTAAAATGCTCTGAACACTGGCCTCTATAGGGAACAGTTAAATAAACCAGGAGTGCCACACATAATAAATACGAACCAAATTGCGGCAGCTGTGGAGAGAATGGGGAACCATATATGCCCAATAAAGCTGTCAACTGCTAAACAATAACAGGTCTGGCAGACGGCATGATAATCACATTACAGGCTTCCTGAGTTATCTTTTTTATTGGAATGGTCATACTAATCAAATGTGTGTGTTGGTAATTTATCTGGTTTCTATGACCTAAGAAGAAGTAACTTGTGGGGAAAAGCGACCAGGAGGAGTGTTGGCAGGAGTGGTAACATGGTGCCTGCAGCCTCAGGTACAGGACAAACAAAAGGTGAGTCCAGACTGTAAAATCTCAAGGCCACTCTGCACTGAAGCACTTCAATGATGCACCCGCCCCCCCCCAAGGTTCCACCGCCTTGCTCATTAGCACTGCTGGCTGGAGAACACTGGTTTAAGCAAACAGTCTTGTGGGAAAGGTTCACTGTCAAACCAAGATACATAACAATAGAGCATCTGAACTATTCACAGTCCAAAATCATGATACAATTTTAAAATTCGCAGTTTCAGACTAAGACAAATTTTCTTATCCTTTTAGAGAAAGATAGAATAATGAGGTACTTTACTATAAAGGCTGAATGAATTACCTGCGTCCACAAACAAATGCAAATGCATTATCTAAAGCCAATAATTTAGTCTAAAAAATGAAAAAAGGAAAATTCCAATGTAAAGAAAAAAGTCACATTGTTTTCCTTTAGACATTCTACAACCCCCATTTTAAAAGAAGAAATTTTTATTAAAAGATCCTTTTTCACTGTAATTTGGCACAATCACAAAGACAGTGCATAAAAATAAGAAAAGAACAACTTGCATGTCAGTCGAAATCTTAGAGATTAATATTTATGAAAACAATTGGCAAACAACAGCTTATGATCTAAGATGAGCGAGCCTAGCAGATGTCTCGTCAGGAAGCACACACTCTGAGAGAAAGCATACTGTCGCCCAGATGGTCTCAGCCTCGGGATCCCCATCCACTTCATTCTCAGAGATCACACAGTGCCCACGTGTACAAAGAAGCAGAAGATATCTTGAAAGAGAACTTCCAAAATCTAGCTTTATTCAGAAAGAAGTGGCATGTACATCTAGTTGACATAAATAGAAAGCCAGACAGTTAACTCGATCGAGAAGAGTCCATCTGCTGAGGGTGCTGAGGAGGAAGTAGGTATTCTTTTGTTTTTGTAGCCCATCTCACATCTCTCTGCTCATATTCTGTCAACAATATTTCAATTCCTTTAGAGTAACCCTGCCTCCCTCCCACCCAATTTCCTAGGAGTGATGGGCAGTCTCCTGCCTCAGCAGCTCGCCAGTGGAGCTTGTGGCTATGAACTCAAAGCTTATCTACACCAGGAGGGAGTGGGAAGTTAGAAGGATCTGAGATCCTGATTAGGGATACAGCTAAAATCAAGGAGAATGGATGGCAGAGTGGGGATCCGGGCACTGGGGATCCTGAGGGAGAAGCTGCACAAACCCAGTAGCTCCTGGAGGGCTCTCAGAGGTCACAGGTGGTGGAGAAGAAAGGTCACTGAACAGGCAAAGGTCAAGAGCTGAGAGGCCAGCTGCACAGCAGGATGAGTGGACACCTCCTGTGCTAACGAGTCCCAGGCCTGTGACACCAGACATGCATGAGGGTCATCTGGGGTCATGGAGGGGGGTGACAGAATATTGACAGATGTCAATGGCCCAAGGCCTTCACCTAAAAAAAAATCAAGTCATTAGGCGTTTCAAAAGTACGAATCAGACCTCATGTACAGCAGCTTCTGACATAGAGAATGGGAAAGAACGTGTCTATTCAAGAAAGCCCAAGAGAACAACTGGCCTTGGGGAAGAGGCACCTCTCAGAGAAAGGAAGAGGTTGCAAAGGGAGAAAAGAGAAACCTGGGAAGGGGGATGCAGAGAGTTGCAAAATCATGGCTGCCCAGGGGAAGGTAGCTCTAAGGGGCTTGGGGTTTGCTCTGCGCAGTGACAGAGAAGAGCACATTGGTGAACCACTGTCAGGACTGCCCTTCAAGAAAGAGAACAATGAACTTAAGAGGCAGTAGTCATGTCTGAGTCTGCCTACAAGACAGCCAGTTCTGCACAGGTCATAGCCTGTGTTTTTCAGAAATCAATGGCTACTTGCACCCTGGTAGTAGATGACATTATCATGGTGATAGACTGTTAAAAGCAATCCCATGGTGGCAAAGGAGGAGGCTATTCCTAGTCTTCTGATGGGACCAACAGATCCTGATGACTCTTCCCTGACAGACAGAGAATGCACAGTAGGCTCAGCACTTTGGACAAAGATCAGTGAAGTACATGCCTCTAGGTTGGTATGCTCAGCTCCATCCCACTCTCGGATCCAAATTGTTCCCTGGTCCTCATTAGACAATGATGTCCTGGGCTCCTCACAACAAGCCACCATGGTGTGTTCCTACCACATTGCTTCTATCTTTCCTAGGTTATACTAATGTAAGCAGTAGCTTCTGTAGTTTGAATTGTAATCAACAACTAAACCAAAGCTAAGAACAGCTGTGGTAAGATAAGCCTCACAACTCTATTGAGAAATCTGGAAATATTCCAACTGTTGTTGCCTGGAATTCCCTTGCCTTCTCTGTTACTTAAAGGACGGTATAGACCTATTGTAGTGATTGATTTAAAAGACTGCTTTTTTACTATACCTTTACAAAAACAGGATAGGAAAAAAACCCACTTTCACTGTGTCCACTTAAAATAATTGCTAGCTTATTAAGAGGTATCAGTGGAAAGTTCTTCTACATAGGATATTAAACAGGTCCACCCTGTGTCAATATTTTATACAATAGTTATTGGAAACAATTTGTAAACTGTTTTCTCAATATTTAATTTATCATTATATGAATACTTGATTCAAATGCAAATACCTCAGGAAAAATATTTAAAGAAGAAAAATTTGCCTTGTTGGAAATTACAAATTGCTCCTGAAAAAAATACAAAGAGATTTATCTCTAACTGAAGTACAAGCCTCCAGAAACCCAAGGAATGAAAAAATCCATGAATGCTGAGAAGGCTAGACTTTTTTAAATCTAAATAGCAAAAGGAAAAAGGCACTCCCATGTTCTCATGACAATTTTCTCTTTTCATTCATATTTAAAACAATCCTCTATCTGAAAATCTGTCTCCACATAGCTACATTCTTCTTCTGCACACGCATGTGTATACACATATATATACACACACACACTGCTCAGATGTTTACACAGCATCCCCATACATAGTTCTACACAGCCTCCCTTCACAGCTAAAATATGCACAAATATGACTTACATTTTCAGAGTCACAAGAAATTTTTTGAGTAAACAATAAGAGACAGGCCCAAACTGATAGACATAAGCAATCACATGGTTTCTCTCAGACTAGAAATGTCACATTGACTGGTCAGTGAGTAACACTTGGCAACACATGTAACCTAAGTGGTTAGTGTTCCCAGACAAAGAATGACATTGAAATCCAGGACCTAAGCAAGTATTCAATTAGTCAGCTGAATCCTGAACTTCATACAATTGGGAGTTCGTGCAGAAAGCCAAATGCTGCAGAGAAGTTATGTCTTAATGTTATCAGCCTGACTTTGGTTCAACAGACACATAAGAACTTGTTCTAGAGAAAATTGTCTGCAGGAGCAACTTAGTATATTTTGAATTTTATCTAAGGTCTTAGCTAAATGTGTAAAAGGATGTCTTTGTAAGCACACTAAAGTGACTGGTTGCAAATGCATTTGTTTTTTTAATATTTATTTTCATTTTATGTGAATTGGTGTTTTGCTTGCATGAATAACTGTGTAAAGGTGTCAGATCTTGGAATAACAGACAGTTGTTAGCTGCCATGTGGATGCTGGGAATCAAACTCAGGTCCTCTGGAAGAACAGTCAGTGCTCTTAGCTGCTGAGCCATCTCTCCAGCCCCACATTCCTTTTTTTGAGACAAGTTTCTCTGTGTGTATCCATGGTTATCCTGGAACTCACTCTCTAGGCCAAGCTGGACTTGAATTCATATAGATCCACCTGCCTTTGCCTCTGGAGTGCTGGGATTAAAAGTGTGTGCCATCAGCACCCAGCAAACACACTCTTACTAGCAAAGTTAGCTGTAAATTTGCATGGAGAATTATGAGGGGACTGACAGGCACGCATGGCACCTGAGGTAGGAGCTAAGGCAATTAGTGTGACTGACATCCTTCTGATGTTTCTCACAATCAGAAGTGAAAGATTAGTTGTGGTGTTTTCCTGATAAAGAGTCAATTATTATTAACTCAAGTGCCAGCAACTTTTAGCATTAAGTGGGGGGACTTTAAAATATGTCTTTAAAATAACAAAGACATAGTTTGTTATAGAATTTTCCCTGAAAACACTCCTAGATAAACACTTGTCAAATCCAGCAGCTCCTGTCTGCTATCTGTGTCCAATGTATAAATGCCATCTGCCCCAGCTGGGCTTCTGTAGAGATCATAGCCATGAGTCAGTTTTTAGGCTGTTCGTCCAATGCCAAGCTGCCACAAAGGGCTGTGGACAGTAGCCTCACACAACACACTCTTTAGAGCTGTTGTGTCTAACGCTCAGGCTGAAAACAATTCAGCCCACAACACAAGGAGCTGCGGGAAGTCAGAGCCTAATCCAATGTCTGTAAAACTCGATCTTCCAAACCCCTCAGCTCTGCCTTCATCGTGCCACCATCCAACCGGGACTGAAATCATCAGGGTTTCTTCAGCAGTTTGCTGCATCAATGCTCGATCTACCACACTCAGATGAGTTTTGTTGAGAATAAGATTAAAGAACTTTTTATCTCATTTAGCTGCATGTCTGAGAAATCATATCATAAAATTACAGAGACCACAACACATTCTGAAATAGTGTGCTAGCTATAGTGCAGTTTTCGGTACTGCCTTTTAAAAAAACATGGTAACTAGCTTTTATTAAAAGTTCACCACATATCAGCCCTTTTTTTTAATCCTTTGTGTGTGTTGTTATTTAATACTCCAGCCGGAGTTCACTGGTAGCATTTCTATCTCCCTTGTACTGAGGAGAAAAGAGAAAAGAAAGCCAGTATTCTACCCTAAACATCTTGGCTCCTGACCGGACCCTGTAGACAGCTACTCCACCTCCAACCCATCCAGATTGCTCTGGCCCCTAAACATCTCAAGAAGTCTCCATTCCAATTTGAACCTACAAACCCTTCAACACACAAAATGAAGGTGTGTGTCTCTCTCTCCAAGCTACACACATGTATGTGTGCACATGCACATTGTGTGGGACGTGAGATAATTGTCCAGCCCAAACATGCTTGTGGATTGTGATCTCTCTAGTTATAGAACCTGTAAACATAGTACCTTACATATAAAATTAAATTAAAAATCTTAGCATGAGGCAGCGTTTTTCAAATCGTTCCAATGTAATCACAGGTCTTCTAAGAGGGAGGCAGTAGTCTCATGTAGAAGAAGAGACTGTTGAGAGGGGAAGAGAACCAGAGAGAGAGAGAGAGAGAGAGAGAGAGAGAGAGAGAGAGAGAGAGAGAGAGAGTGATTGGGAAAATCTTCATGAACTGGTTTTCAAGACAGAAAAGGGTGCATGTGGGGATCTGAATGAGAATGGTCCCTAAAGGCTCATATTTGAATGCCTAGGTAGTGCAATTGGGAGGTGTGGCCTTGTGTAGGTGTGTCACAGGGGGTGGGTTTTGGAATTTCAAATGCCCAAGCCAAGCCCAGTCTCTCTCTCTCTTCCTGCTTCAAGCAAACCCAGATATAGAAATCTCCAGTACCCTGCCATACTTCCTTCCGTGTTGATAAAGGGCTAAACCTCTGAACTGTAAGGCAGCCCCAGTTAAATGCTTTCTTGTGTAAGAGTTTGCCATGGTCATGGTATCTCTCCACAGCCATAGAAACTCTAAGTAAGACAGGGCCCATAAGCCAAGACATGCAGGCCTCTAGAAGACACACAGGACTAGGAAATGAATATGACCAATAGCCTCCAGAGGGCATAGACCCCTGTCTTGACCTTATTTTAACCTTTCACCTCCAAATCTGTGTGATGGTGAATTTGGCTATTTTCAGAGACTAAGGTGTTGGTGAAGAGGGGAAAATAAGACAATTATGAAACACCCGCCTGTCCTGAAAACCCAGTGTTCTCCTAAAAACCCTTCCTGAGTGGTAGGGTAACCGCTCCGACCAGCATGTTCCCAGAACTACTCACACAGGCTTGAGTCCCTGCACCTGCATCCACCAGCAAAGATCACTAAGCACAGGTTTTCAGAAGCCGTAGAACTACTCACACAGGCTTGAGTCCCTGCACCCGCATCCACCAGCAAAGATCACTAAGCACAGGTTTTCAGAAGCCGTGAACACAGGGGCAACTGGTGCTGTCTTAAATCTTTCACACTGTTCCCTAAGCTCCCTGGGGCAGCATGTCAGCAGCTTCAGACTCTCAAAAGAAGATGACTTAAATCTAAGAGTCTTACTCACATTTCTATCTTATTTTCTTCTTAAGGGATGTGGATATCAGCAGGAAAGTAAGAACTTGGGTGTTGGCTTATCCCTCTGACAGTGGTTCTTCAGACCATTGCACATGTACACACAGACCCTTTAGGATTTTCTTAGAGGTTTATCTCATTCTCTTCTTGTCTGGGGTGCTGTGAGGGCCAATCCAGGCTGTCAACTTGACACACTAGGAAGAAGGAGCCTCCTTTGAAAATCTTTTTCCACCACATCAGCCTGTAGGCATCTGTGGGGTATTTTCTTCACTGCAAATTGATGTGGAAGAGCCCAGCCCACTACATCCACTACCATTCCAGGGCAAGCAGACCAGGCTGGATAAGGAAGGTAGCCAGAGAAAGCACGGCAGTAAGCCGCCTCTCCAAGGTCTCTACGACAGTGTCCGGCTCCTGTCTTGATGGGCTGTGACCTGTAAGCCAAATAAACCCTTTATTCACTCAAGTTGCTTTTTAGTGTTTTAATCACAACACCAAATTAAGACAGATGGAACATTTTTTTCTTTTTAATGTTTGCATAAGTCTATATGTGTATCTGTGACCATGTGTGTGCTTGGTGCCCACAGAGGCCAGAAAAGAGCATCAGGTCTTCTAGAGTTACAGACAGTTGTGAGCTGTCATGTGGGTGTTGGAATCGAACCTGGGTCCTCTGAGAGAGCAGCCAGTGCTCTTACCTGAAAAGCTATCTCTCTAGCCCTACACTCCTTTTTTTTCCCAATGTGCACTATAGGCATAACTCTGTGCATGCACGCTGGCATGTGTACGAACCACATGTGCGCTATAGGCATAACTCTGTGCATGCACGCTGGCATGTGTACGAACCACATGTGCGCTATAGGCATAACTCTGTGCATGCACGCTGGCATGTGTACGAACAACATGTGCGCTATAGGCATAACTCTGTGCATGCACGCTGGCATGTGTATGAACCACATGTGCGCTATAGGCATAACTCTGTGCATGCACGCTGGCATGTGTATGAACCACATGTGCGCTATAGGCATAACTCTGTGCATGCACGCTGGCATGTGTACGAACAACATGTGCGCTATAGGCATAACTCTGTGCATGCACGCTGGCATGTGTACGAACAACATGTGCGCTATAGGCATAACTCTGTGCATGCACGCTGGCATGTGCACGAACCACATGTGCGCTATAGGCATAACTCTGTGCATGCACGCTGGCATGTGTACGAA
>PVIH01017445.1:0-41841 GCA_004025045.1 Sigmodon hispidus | reverse complement strand
CAAACAAGAAAAAAAGCCAAACATGCCCAAGCGGCAAACCACAACCACCGAACAGCTTGGGATCAGAAACACCCTGGACTGACCCTTCAAACCCCAGTCCAACTATAGGAACACCTGAATCACTCTTGAGGGAGGGGGGAAAGAACTGGATTTGGCCAGAAGTGGAGACTGATCTAAGCATTATTGGGTCAGTGGGACCCTAGGACTGTCTGCTCCCTGCCCAAGGAGGGAATGGGGAGTTGCAGAGAAGAAAAATGACCAAATGTGTTGGGAGGGGGAAAAGACCTTGAATAAGGATATACAGGGATGGAAAAAAAATTCAGAGGGAAAGATGAACACAAAGAAAATATATGTGTAGCAATCTTATTTGTATTTCCACCCTTGAGAAGCCATGCTTATGATTCCTATCCTCTGTATAGTTATTGTTAACTCTTCCACATTTTAAATTCTTTTTACTGTGTTTTTTTTTTTTTTGATAAACACAAAATAAAGAAGGAAGGAAGGAAAAAAAACAAAAAAACAAAACAAAACAAAAAAACAAAAAGAAGAACACAGAAGTCATGGTAGAGCACTAGCTTTATAAGCAGTCTCTCAAGCATCGTAGAATAATTCATCTCAACAAGCAGATAAAGGCAAAAGAGCAGCTGGAGATAAAGCTGCTGCTTCTATTTCAGTCATTGAAATTCTACTTCTACCAACTTTGTATATTCTTAGTACAAATTCCACCCCTTTAATAGGTTTTTAAAATGTTTCCCTTTTCAAAAGAGTAAAGGCTAATTTTATTATAGTAGTATTCTATACATTGGAGAGAACTCACTAATATTAAAGTAGGTATTATGAAGATATACTGAACTGATGTAGCCTATATTATGCTTTTTAGAGTGAAGTGTCTAGGAGACATCTTGATTAAGGCTTGTCATATGGGAACACAAAGAAAATAGGAGATTGGAGTTTTGATCTTCAAAAGGTTTAATTTCAAAAGTCAAATATTTTCTTATCATAGAATAATTCAGATTTTTTAGACAAAGGGAGAAGACAAGAAACATGCACAGATGCTAATGAAAATCCCTGTTGAGATGATCTGGAAATGTATATCTCACCCACAATGAGGTCAAAACCCCAAAGGAAAAATAAAACCTTTAATTAAAATTTGAGATACATAGAATCTTGAGTTCTGTTTACCAAATGGGACTGAAGTAATTAGCCAGTTTCCAGAAGCCATTTAAGTTTTGCTAACACTTAAAAAATAGTTTGCTAGAAACTCTAGGAACCTGAGCTATTATATGTGCAGAAATGTTCTCAAATATACCTTTAAATTTACAGTAAACATGCTTATGTGAGAACACTTGAAATTTTTTTTGTTTTCTACAGAAGAGCTATTAAGTAAGACGTTGAAGATATATCTATATATTCAAAAACCCTATTAAGGATCAGGAAGTTATTGAATAATGTGTGAATCTTTGGTAAAGAAGACTCATACAAATTCTGAGAATTCATACAAATAAAGAATTGCCATGGGAGAAGTAAAGCCTGGGAATGAGAGTATATGGGTAGAATGAGAATACATAGTCACCGTCCAGGCCTGTAATAAGATATATGAGAAAATTACAGAACAGATAAATATTAGTTAACTATAGTCACCTACTATTTTCTGATAGATATTTAATATGGCTTATATCCTGTTGCTAATAGTTTATATTTGTAGCTAGAGAAATGGCTAAACTCTTAAGAATCCTACATGCCTTTTGAGAGGACTTGGGAATTAGATTCCCAGCACTAACCTTTGTCACTCCAATATCAGAAAATTTGGAGACTCTTCTTGTCTCTGTAAGAGTTCATACATATGTTTGTACACACAGTTCCATATATATACCAACGCAGACACATATACCCAGAAAGAATAAAATACAAGGTAAATAAATCTCATTTTAAAAATTACTTTATCTAATAGAATGGGTCTTAAATGTATGCTGTGAATATTCCTGGTAAATAAAGAAACTGTTTCGACCTACAGCAAGTCATCTTAGAAGTAAGCTGGAAATCAAAGCATAGATAAAAGGAAGGAGGATGGAGTCAAGGGGAGATGCTGGAAGCTGCCACCAAAATAAAAGAAAAGAAAAAGAAAAAGAAAACATACGAAAATACAAATAAGCCATGGACTATGTGGCAAGACAAATTAATAAAAAATAAGTTAAATTAAGATACAAAAATTAGCTAACAATATTACAGGCCAAACAACATATAATTAATATAAGTGTCTAAGTCATTTTTAAAAGACTCAGCCACAGTAAGACTACAAACAAGTCTTAACTACAAGCCTAAGACAAGCCAAAAACTTCATATTACAAATTAGATATTTATTTTTATTCTTACAAGTTTGAGCCACTATTTCACTAACCCACCTTGCAGACAAATAATCATTGTAGATAAAAGAATTATTTTCTGGGGTTGAGTTCACCTTTCAAAGAACCTTAGTCTAGAGAACCCCCAATTTAGGAGAAAAGTAAATACTGTTGTGTTAAATGAACATAGCAATAAAATGAATTAATGACATTCTGCTATACTCATAGATCAATGTTTGGCTCAGCCCCCATCTGTTACGCTTCCTCCTATAGAAGATGGGAGCAATACAGAGACCCAAGGTCAGAGAATTTCCAAGGAGGAAGAGACTTTGGAACACTCAGTCCTAACTGGTATCTCTGCATCAAACTCCTTCCCTCAGAGATCAAGGAACGATGCAGAAAAAGTCATAAATGTTGTAAGATCCAGAGGGAATAAAGAGCACCAAGGAAACAAGGCCTTCTAAACACACATAGACAGATACACACATGAACTCAATGCCAGGTTCTCTTTCTATGCTTGAGGATCAGGATTTAGCTCTCAGAAACTGTACTCAAGTACTATGCATACCACTAGACTCTCACCATGATAATAATAATGGAATAGCCCTCTTGACTGTAAGCAAGTCCACAATTAAATGTTTTTTTTTAAAAGAATTGCTTTGATCATGGCATCCATTACAGCAATAGAACAATAGCTAAGACAATCACTTTCAAATGAATCTTATCTTTCACCAATGGAGTCTCCCTGGAGATACAAACCACTCTTAAGGGCAATACTCTTGCCTAGTAGTTAATGACCAACATAAAATGAACTCAATGGCATCCTTGGGGGATCTTTATCTTATGATGTTACATCAGAGCACTTTAGAAAAAAATCTTACTGGTCCTTTTTACATACATCATGCATGGATTCTGGTTTTGTGTTTCTATGGGATTCCTCTGAGGAGAAATGTGTGTCTCTGTGTCTATATGATTTGTTTTTTTGTTATTTGAAATTTTTGAGGTTTTATAATTTTTTTGCTTCTTTTTGTTTGCTTGATTTTTCTCATAGAGTTTGACTATTTTACTTTAATTGATTTTATTATTTTTCATTAGATGATTGTATATTTTGTAAAGAGAGATTGAATATGCATGTATTCTAATGGGGAGAAATATGAGAAGGTTTCTGAAATAACTGGGGGAGAAAAATTGCTATCAGAACATATTGTTTGATAAAATCTATTTTAAATATAAGAAAAATGAAAAAATATTAATATAGTAGGGTAAATAAAATAAAAAACGATAATAAGTATATCTGTAAACCTCCAGTATTTTGTATTTTATAATTTATGTTGCAACATTATACTATATTTTCTCTGTATGAGATGATAAAATTTTTTATTGAGTTTCTTTCTGGAGACCAGGTGCAAATGCTAGAAGATAATTATATATACATATATATGATATATACTTTGTAAAACATAAGTTAAATATAATATATATGATTAAATATGTAATATATTATACAAATATACTCATATCATACATTATATACATGGGCTTGAAACTCATATTTTTTTTATCTTGCTCTTTTATGTGCTGGTATTCACCACCACACTTGGCTTTGAATCCTAGCATATAGTTAATTGCTGCAGGAACTAGAACAAAGTAAAAAGAAAAGAAAATTTGCATTTGTTTTACTTTATTTTCTTCCAAACAGAGGAAGCTCAATGATGGTTTTAAAAGAATATTGTGAAGAATAATGAAGAGAATATACAAAGAAAGCTTAAAAAATAACTGATGCACCTAAATGGTCAACATTATATTTTACCACATCAGGGTCATTTAATAACTATTATGGTGAAAAATGACTACTTTGGGGGAAACATGCTCAGAAATTTGTAATTTTTTCATATTTAAAAGTTCAGTGTGATTAATATTGCCATTCTCCACTCTAATCTGTTCAACTATTTATTGTACACGAAAGTAAAATTATTCTGTATACTTCATGGTAAAGGTATTAGATAACAGTCTGATTTTGTACTAAAACAAATTTTATAATCTTTTTAATATTTCTACAAGTGTAATCAAACTATAAATTTACAAAACATTACATTTGGCACAATCAACAAGAAATATCAGAACTTAAAGTTAGGCAACAGCCAATCACATCTTTGAAAAGGTTTTGAAGATTCTAGATTTTTTTTTTTGGCTTTTTGTTTATTGTCTCTGCTCCTCCAACGTTGTCATTAGATATAATATTTGTCTAGCAGGTTAAAGAAAAGAACATTAAAGATTTGAGTAGAAACATGGAAAATTCCTGACTCCTCCAGCATCTTCTTTTGCCTATATCATGGGTCAGAACTCTATTATATTATAAGTGCATGGAAGATTACAAAGTATTATCTTTATACTCAAGGTAATAACAAATATACAAAATGACTTCAGCAGCAACTGTAAATAAAGGCAAAATAAGGAAAGGGGGCAGGAGCAATGAAATTGAGAAGGGCAGGTGTATAGAGAATAGTGTATAGTTCAACATCAAAATAGTCCAAACCAGAAGATTTTATGTGAGACATAGATAAAAGAAAAAATCTGTATTGTCAGATAACTGCAGGAAAAGCATTCCCTAATAAGTTGCGGAACAAACCAGAGACCAGTAGCATCAAAGTGTTTTTTTACCTTGAGTTTCTTTAGAAGCACAACCTTATTAGTATAAAAACAAACTGAAATATAGCATTAAAACACAGCAAACAGTCAGTAAAGGTGGAGATAACTGACTCAACAAAGCTATCCTCTGACCTCTGCACATAAACTATGGCATGACTGCTAACACACACATACACACACACACACACACACACACACACACACACACACAGAGTCTTCTTAAATGTATGTAAAATTCATAGTGTTAATACAGACATAAATGATATCCAAATAGTTATAAATTATTTACTTTTTCTCATTGCTGGGAAAAATTACCTGAGCAAGTGAAAGAGGGATGGATTTATTTCTGCTCACAGTGTGAAGGTACAGTCTTCATGTCAGCAAGCTCATAGTGGCAGCATCTTCAGACATTGTATCTGTAGTCAGAGAGCAGAGAAAAATGAATAAAAGTGATCATTCCACTTTCTTCTTTTTACATTTTTTGGAAAAACTCTTGGAATATTACTACTCTCTTTAAGAAAGGATCTTCCCATCTCAACAAACTATTCTAGATAGACTCTGATAACTTTGCCCAGAGATTAAACTGATCTAGATAATCCCTCAAGACTATCCCCAGAGGTTTGTCTCCTTGGTGATTCTAGATTTAGTCTGATTAACAGTTGATGTTAGCCACCAAATGTTACAATTAAATAAAACTTAGTTAAGCAAAAATAAGAGAACTTAAGCTGCCCAGAAAACATAACATTTCAGTATCTAATTAGTAACAGGACCCACCTTTTTTTTTCTTTATTATTATTATGAACAAAGAAGTAACACTTTCTATCCTTGTATATCCTTATTCAAGGTCCCTTCCCCCTCCTACCACATGAGGTTATTCTCTCTTCTCTACAACTCCCCATCCCCTCACTGGGCAGGCAGCAGACAGTCCCATGGTCCCACTGTCCCAATATTGCTTAGTTCAGTCTCCACTCCTGGCAGATGAAGTTTTCTCCCCCCTCCCTCAAGAGTGAGTCAGGTGTTCCTCTAGGGGTAGTGGGATCCAAGGAGTCAGCAGGACTCACCTTTTACACAATACCCTTTAGCTTGTAATAGTTTTTTATAAACTTTGCAAATAATTTCACTCTGTACTAAGAAATAAACATTTTGTGTATGGCTAATTAGACTGTAAAAGTAGAATACTTTGTTATTACTTTAATAATTTTATAAATTATATTTTCAGAGTTATTGCATCACAAACTCTGAAAATCAGGGCAAACTATTCATCAGGGAGAGAGTATGAACTACAAATAATATTGAACAGAGAGATTTTTGCATTTTTCTGAACAGCTGTGTCTCCTGTAAATTTTTAAAGATGTCAATAATATATTTTTTCAATAAAATACTGTTATCTTTCTTTTGAATATGATTAAATAAGAGCCTAAGTTTAAGCTACACTTTGGGTTCATAGCCAAACCTCAATATACTTAGCTCAAAGTGTTACCATTTTCCAAAATCTCTTTCAATTGTCTTCTGAGTTATAGAAATACTAGTGTAGTAACTTTATTTTGAAAACAGTGAAAGTGGACAAACTTCCCACATTGATACTTGATTGTCATGCTGCTTATTATCTGACTGGAAAGAACTGTAATTGCAGTTCCACAATATGAGGGACCTTTTTAAAAAAATTCATTATGAATGTGATTTCTTAATTGTCAGTCAGTAAAGTAACTTTAGAATTTGAATATTGTGTAATTAAAGTACCCAAGTCTAGAACATGTTCTTGATTCACTATAACTCTTTAGCAAATTACCTCTAATTCCTTGTTAGCAAGGTAGCTGATGTTCTGAATGCTCAAGAAAATGAGCATGTAAAGTCAAATATAAAGTATTACTAACATAACATTATGTACATATATATCAGTGGCTCAGTCAGTAAACTGGCATCACAGAAATCAAAATAAGATCCATTTTACATTTTTATTGTTGCTTTATTTATATTAATTAACAATATTCAATATAAGCATATTTTTATAATCACAAGTATGCATGTGTATATTTGATCATATGAAGAAGAGTGCTTAAGCAAATATTAGCTATAAGGAAAAGAAATTATTTGCTTCTCTAATAGAAGAACATGTCTGGCAGATAGAGAATCACATCTACATTGAAAGTATGTTTAAAGGGACTGGAGTAATGATAAGTGATTAAGAACATATAATTTTTTATTCTTCTCTTATATATTATTATGTTCCCATCACAGTATTCCTTCCTCCCTTCTCAGAGCTCCCCTCTCCCAATCAACTCCTCCTCCTTTTTTTATTCAGAACAAGACAGTTCTCTCAGGCATAGTGACCAAATGTGGCACATCAAGTAACAGCAAAGTTATGTATCTCCTCTCTATTATGACTGTAGAAGGCAACCCAGAAGCAGAAAAGGAGTCCCCAAAAGCAGGCAATAGAGTCAGATACAGACCACCCACCCCATACACCTATACACTTTGTTAGTAGTCCCTCAAGAAGACAAAACTACACAGTCATAAACATATATGCAGGGTACCTAGGTTTATACAGGCTCCCTAATTGTTGATTTAGTCTCTGTGAGCCCAGGAACTCCATCTAACTTTGGCTGTGAATCTCACCATCTGTTTCCATTATTTGCTGTTTGTAGCCTCTCTGATGACTATTATGCTAGACTCCTGTCTATTAATACAGCAGAATGCCATTAGGTATTATTTCATTGATTTACTCATGTTTCAATCCACAGACCCAGAAAGGCTAGATAATGGGGTCTCATGATTGGAGAAATAGAGTAGATCATGTATAGACTGGTGGGAAGGAGACAAGAAAAGGAGAGATCTGTTTGAGGGAGCATAGAGGGAGAGAAAGAGATTACTGTGAGAGATATTGAAATTGGAGTGGCCATCTCAGGACAAGCTAGAAACCTGACACAATGGAAACTTCCAGTAATCTATGAGGGTGACCCTAATGAAGACTCCTAGAAGTTGGGGAAAAGAAGCCTAAAGTGGTCATCTCCTGTAAATAGGCAAAGCTTCCAATTAAGACATCAACCAGGGCACAAAACCATCAACCTACAATTTGTCCTGCCTGCAAGTTGCTCTGGGGTAAAGATGGTGAAGAAATAATGGGTTAAAGATAGTAAAGATAGGGTTGACCAAGTAGTGACTGCTTCAATTTGATATCCATGTCATAAGAAATGGAGCCTATCCCTGACACTGCACTGAGGGCCATAAACCAGAGGAAGGATAGCTCAGAGATAGCTTAGGCAAAAATGAAAACAAGAGCATATGAACTTTTAAAATAGATTTGAGTTTCTTTCTCAGCAGCAATAGGGTGTCTTATAACTGCCTGTAACTTCAGTTCAAAACCTGGAATTCATTCTTCTGTCATCAATGGTTTTCTGTACTGAGGAATGCATATTTATACAGTAATGCACATACACACACATACAAATATATACGTGTGTGTTTTCTATATTTTTTTACTTTTTTCTTTGCTATGTTTTTCTGTGTTTTGTTATTTTGACTTGTATGTTTTATTAATTGTAATAACAATATTAATTAATAATAAATGCATTATTATTACATTTGTTTGTATTATAATGGGAGAGAAAGAGAAACAAATAATGTGGACTTGGGTGAGTTAAAAAGTGGTGCGTATTTGAGATAGAGAATCCTTAATCAGAATATATTGTAAGAAAAAGATACATTTTCAATATAAAAGGGGAAACATTGTGTCCAAATGATAATACAAGGTGAACTCACTGTGAATGATAAATTTAGATATTTATACCATGGTTTAGACTAAATATTTTGTAGGCATCTTTATAAATTTCTGCTTTTATTTGTACTGGGATAGAAATATATTTACTTTTGAAGAATAGTGGCATGTGTTCCAATATATAGATTGAAATATCAAAAATTTTTGATTCTTTATTGAGAAAGGAGACAAAAGTAGACAGACACTTTAGGAAATAATTTTTTCCTCTAGTTCTTTTTATTTGACTATTTTTCATATTTTTGTTATGAATAAAGTCATATTTTTATCTGTGTATATACTTGTTAAAGCTCCCTTACCCCTTCCACCTTTTCCAGTCACTCTTTCTTTTCCACATTTGTTTATCTGCTCCCCAGCAAAGACAAGAGGTCCCAAGGTCTCAATACAGCTTAGTTTAGCATCCACTCCAGGTAGATCCACTTTCCTCACTCCAATATCAAGAGTGGGTCAGGTGTTCCTCTGGAGGGAATGGGATCCAAAGTCCCAGTCCAAGGTCTTTCAGATCCAAAGGCTGTTCAGGATTTATGATTTGCAGCTTGAATATGCTTTCCTTTTTGCCTTTTTGTTTAGAGTCCACTAATGAGTGGGTACATTCCCTGCTTATCTTTCTGGGTTAGAGATACCTCACTCAGGAGGATATTCTCCAAATCCATCCATTTGCCTGTGAATTTTAGGATATCATGTTTTCTTACTGCTGAGTAGTATTCCATTGTATAGATGTACCACAGTTTGTTAATTAATCCATTCTTCAGTTGAGGGGCATCTACGTTGTTTCCAGGTTCTTGCTCTTATGAATAATGTTGCTATGAACATAGTTGAGCTAATGCCTTTGGAGTGCAAATGTGCATTTTTAGGGTATATGCCCAGTAGTGGCATTGCCTCATCCTTGGAGAGATTGATTCCCAGTTTTCTGAGAAACCACCAAACTGCATTCCAGAGTGGTTGAAAAAGCTTACACTCCCACCAGCAATAGAGAAGTGTTCTCTTTGCTCCACAACCTTTCCAGCATATGTTTTCTTCTGTTTCTTTTATCTCAGCCAATCTGATAGATGTAAGGTGTTTTCTAAAAGTTGTTTTGATTTGCATTTCCCTGATGGCTAAAGATGTTGAACACTTTCTCCAGTGCCTTTCAGCCATTTGTAATTCTTCTGCTGAGAATTCCCTTTTTACTTCTGAACCCCATTTTTGGGTTATTCAAGGTTTTGGGCTCTAGTTTCTTGAGTTCTCTATATATTTTAGAGATCAGTTCTCTATCACTTGTAGGGTTGGGGCAAATCTTTTCCCATTCTGTAGTCTGTTCTTTTGTTCTATTGACAGTGTCCTTGGCTTTACAGAAGCTTCTCAGTTTCAGGAGGTCCTATTTATTGATTGTTGTTCTTAGTCGCTGAGCTATTGGTGTTATATTTAGAAACTTGTCACCTGTGCCAATTCATTGGAGGGTATTTCCCACTTTCTTTTCTATCAAGTTCAGTGTGGCTGGTTTATGTTGAAGTCTTTGATCCACTTGGATTTGAGTTTTGTGCAGGGTGATAGGCTTGGATCTATTTTTATTTTACTATACACTACTTGCCTCTCTTCATGGTATTGAGGCTCCTATAGAAACCATAAGTACATGCAGAGTAACAATGAAAGTAAAGAAAGTAGGGGGCAAGCTTGGGAAAATAAGTGTATTATGATATTTTTGTTTAATTTGCTTTTTTAATAAAATAATCTTTAAAAGTCCCCTATATTGAGCAAAATCTCATTTTAGTATGTATTTTAAGCTTGTGGTTCATCTCTGTTGAGAAGTCACAGTGTTAGGAGCTTGACTAAGCAAGCAGAACACATCCAAGTCCATAACAGTGAGAAAGGAACACACACATGCTGGCCTGTGCTTATCTGAATTTCTTCACCCTTAAGCAGTTCAAAACTTCTGTGTACAGAATGGTGCTGTTCACACTGCTCAGGTCTTGTCACATTAATGAAATTAATTAATCTAGTTTCCTACAGAAATGTCCACATGCCAAGCCATTGTAGACAACCTCTCATTGAAATTGTCTTCTCAGTTTTGGCAAGTTGATAATTAAAGCTAACTAGCTTTAATGGAGAAACAAAAAATCCCACAGGGATTTCTACCATCAGCATTAGAGTTTCCATCAGTACAGAGTTAAAGAGCATGAATGTGATGATATTTTCAAATCACTAAAATTATATCAGGCTATAGTTAGCATTCATGAAATTATTTTAATTTTAAGACATGTATGCAGTAGTCTATCAATACAACTTCCCAAGTAGTATTAACATAACAAAAATTTTTAAGGATTACAAAAGTACAAAAGAAAAATACCTGTTATATAAATGAGATACTAAAAATAATAACTGTTAATTGCTAAAATTGATTACTTTGTCTTATAACTCATTTTTCATGTTTAAAGATGCAAAAATACTAGATTAACAATAGTATTTTTTTCACATTTTATTGATATGTATATGACAACAAAAAGTACTTTGCAAGAAGGAAAGTGTAATGTATACATTCAAATAAGGCATGCATTCAAAGTTCTACATATTTTTAAAAGCCCGTTGGGAACTCAGGATCTCTAGAACAATGGTTAGGGAGCTGTTAGGTCCTCTGCATGTGTATGACAGTTGTGCAACTTGGTCTGTAAAGCTACTAGCAAAAAGATCAGGACCTGTCCTTGGCATTTAGCTGGCTTTGGGAACCTGTTCCGTATACTGGATTACCTCGCTCTGCCTTTATAGAGTGGGAGGAGCTCAGTCCTATCTAACTTGCTATGCCATGCTTTGTTCAAGCCCATGAAGAGGCCTGCCTATTTCTGAATGGAAGAGGAGAAATGGATGGGAGGGAAGATGGGTAGGAGATGGGGAGGTACAGAAAAAGGTAGAGGAAACTGTTAACAGTATGTAAAATAAATGAAAAACTTAAATAAATTAATTAAACACAAGATTAAAAAAAAGAAAACAAAAAAATATTTCTTCATCATAGAGAACCATCAGACAAAGGATATGGATAAATACTGTACTCCTCAATGAATGTAAGTAAAACTTATTTATAATAAGAGAATTGAATAGTTATGACAGTGTTTTCCAGTGTTTTTAATAATGTTTAAAATATTATATATGATGAATTTTAAAGTAAAATAGTTTACCTACAGTTTATTTTGGTTTAATATTTTGTCTTTGAAATAAACAACTTTGAACAAGGAAACAAAGTTACTATTTAAGAATAAATATAATCATGGTATGTGGAATATTTAAAAATCACAAACTTTAAAAACCCTGAGAAAATATTTTCAAATGTTGTAATTTTTAATTGGTTCTTGAGAAATTCTGATATTATGTGTTATTATAGAAATGAAACAGAATAACTTCAAGAATAAAACCATTGTAATATATTTATTTAATAATTTTAATAGAATTTTTATGATGAAATCCAGATGAAATATTTAGATTTAATTTAAAATACTGAGATAAAAACTTCAGATGACTTTCTTTTATGCTGATACTTGTGAGATTCTTTTTTCTCAGAGCAAATGCTTCTTAATAAATGTTATTGATAGTCTATGAAACACAAAGATCATTCTTTAACATCACATTTATCTTATAAATTTTATTTGGCTCCTTTATCAAGAATGACATGAACTTGACTGATCAAAGAGATGCGAGGAAGATAAAATGGTATTTTGTAGAACTGTACTACTGGAATGGAAGGAGGGTTAAATGGTTAGACACACTTGTAATTACATAGAATTTAGTGTGATTCTACCACCTATGTTTGGCTATTCACAATCACATGGAATTCCAATTCCAGGAGATCTGACACTCTCTTTTGTCCTTCACAGACACTCACATTTGCATGCACATACAAAGGCAAAAACATTCACACAAATGAAATAATAAGTAAAAATTTTGAGCTACACTGGGGTAAATTCATTCTCCTGATAACCTAACTCCCGCCATACTAGAAATTTTATGTCATGTTTGGTCTAGTAACAGATAATTCCTCCTAAAAGTTGCCCAGATATTAGCATCCCTCTTTCTGGCTTATCTGTGTATATATGTTTCTCTTTCTCATTCCTCTTCTCTTAATGTTTCTATTCTTTAAGAGACAACATTTTTCAGTTTCTCCTTTTTTTTTTTGTTTAAATTCTGAAAGTATTGAGTTGTTGTTTCAGATTTTCTGGATTTTAGAAACCAAAGATAACAAATGACAATGATGCTTTGTATCATTGTCTTCATAGTGATAATTGTGAAGAGGAATAATACTGTGATTAAGCTCAAACATTTCTGAAATTTGAATTCTGAAAAAAAAGCTTTTTGTCCAGAAATATTGGGAAGTACTCATAGATCCACTTTCTTAGTACTATTAGTGCCAAGCAAGGCACATACAGAATATCAGACACTCAATGCTAACCTCTACCTTCTCTAATTTTTCTATAAATTGTTCCTTCATAGCATTCCATATTTGAATTGATTCATTTAATATTAATTACTATTTATAAGTTTTCAAATATAACTGACAATTGTGTTTTCATACTTTGGTCTTGTTTGTTTCCTTATTTTAGAAGCTCCTCTTAGGCAAGTGTTAGGCTTCTTCAGCTCATTTTACTATTCTTAGTATCAAGTTCAATGACCTAAATGATGCATTATTGGAATTGTGAATTTATAGATAAAGCATAAAATGTTGCTCATAATGGAACATGTGAAAACATGAGATATATGCGAGTATAACTGCCCAGGTCTGTGGAAGACTACATTAGAGCTACCCACACCATGCAGGGATGGTGAGTAAGAGAACTCATCAGGGATTCTGAGAAGCGAGATAACTAGACATGATGCCTCTAGTTCCACTTTAACGAGGCTGGACACACCATTAGGTTGTTATTTCAGTCACTTTTTGAAAAATGTTCAGATATTATAAATAACCTGAGTGTTGCTTGCCTTTATACTTCTTTTTGTACTTGCTTTTTTTTTTTTTTTTTAAGAATATGAGCTGTTAGTCTATCAGTCTATTATTCAAATAAACTTAAATAAAGGCCAAAGCAATCATTTGGGTCATTCCTTTTAGGTGTTTTGTCAAGCTGGATCATTTAGGTCAAACACAGAGGTTTTTTGATGGTGCATTTATTTTTTCCCTTCCCTGGTTTAATTTCCTCATGATTCCACTTCACATTTCCTATGTAAATGAAGCTGTCATGCTATAAGCCAGTTTCCCCTTGTCTATCTCCTCAGTAAGAGCTTCAAAGTACTAAAAGCTGAAATAGCTACAAAAGAACAATTAATTTGTGCAAAATCACAGAGGCACTGCAGGTATTAAAAACACTACAACAAGGCTTTTATCACTGACTGAAACAGCACAGCATTAAGCTAAAACCTAATAGGGCTGAACATGCAGCACAATGATCTGGTTGATAAAGGAATCTCAAGGACACAGAGAACTGGGATTTTTGAAGGAAGCAGTCATTTCAAATAAACATCCAGATAAGTACATATGAAAAAAAGATGCTGATTTGTTAGGGAAGGCAGGTTTAGACCAGTAAGTAAATTTATATCTATTTTGAGGAAAAAGTTCCATTTTTATGGAAATCAATGTTGAGGGATGCTGATAATGCTGAATGTTGCACTGTGTATACTTGTTGACTGAAGTTTTGCCAACAATTTGATATTTAAAACTTAAATCTCTGAACTGTAAAAACTGGTGACATAATATATCTAGAAAACCCTAAGAAGATACTGGTAAAATAGAATCATGAGTGTCACTGCCTCTGGTGTTGAAACACAAATGGAAACAATTAGTTTAATTATCAATTGTTTATTTAATAGCTGCTCTTAACACAAAACTATAGTAGGTGCTACGGGCTGGAAAGGAAGTTAAACTATTGCAGTGATTTCTAAGTAAACACATTAAGTGCTTCCAGAACGAGATAAAGAAGAATGAGTATCCAATTGTGAAGTAAATACAGTGGCTACATTAGAAATTAAAGAGGGAAAGTATTTTATGTTTTAAACTATAATAAATGCACACATTTCTTTTTTGGTTTCTGCCATATATGTTTAAAATTAAATTTCTGGACCTCCATCAAAATGTTTTGTGCCAAGATTTGTGCAAAGATTCCTTCTCCTTGGTTCACTCTTTCTTATTTGAGAATCAATACTAAACTGCACACCACATGTATTATAAATATTAAAAAATAGGACTGTAATCAGAAAACAAAATGAAAGAATAGAAAACCCAAAAAAGTATTAACAATGTTTTAGCACAGAGCAGAGAGAAATGGAATATGTAATCAGCTTATTCTTATTGAAAATGGACCATGGGACTGCCTGCAGCCTGCCCAGGGATGGGATGGGGATTTGTGGAGAAGAAAGAATGACCTGATGTGGTGGGAGGGGGAACAGACCTTGAATAAGGATATACAAGGTTAGAAAGTGTGACTTCTTTGTTAATAATAGTAATAATAATAATAATAATGAACAAAAAAAGAAAATGTCCACAGAGCATCAAATGAATATCTAATATGTTCATAGGGTTAAGTATGGCATATACAGAAATTTTGAAATGAACACTTAATTTAAGCTTTTAAATTTTATTAATCTTAGTTTTATACAGCCGTTACTTGAGATTGCATCTGTAGATGTTACTCATTTACAGAGTTCACTATAAAAAGCCAGCAATGTTCCTTTTCAAAACATATCAGTTGAGAAAACTAGGTCGTATATTTTGAGAGTAAAATAGTTTATTAATTGGTATTCCAATTATAAACAAGCAGCTCTGAAAACATACATATTGTTAGCATAATACTGAATGGACAAATTATATTTAGAAGCATATATGTATGGGCACATCTGCATACAAATATACATATATAAAGATATCCAGAAACATATATATGTATATCTATATATGTTTTATGTATATATGTATATATATATGTGTGTGTATATGCAATAACTACTAGTACAAAAACTGAGGCCATAAATCTGAAGGGGAGTAAGAAGAATTATGTGTGAGGGCTTGGAGGAAGGACAGGAAAAGTAGAAATAGTCTAATTATATTACTATCTCAAAAAAACCATTATGTCCCTATCACTTTCATTCATTCTATTCTGATGTGAACTTCAAATAAAATATATTATGTAGATTTGCCTACTTTAATTATAATGTAGCCCTATGTCAAATATTTATCTACAAGTTTTTAAGAATAACTACAAATAAGCTTATAAACTGACTTGTACATAACACAATTGTGAATTATAGAGTGATTTTCTATAAAACAATCCAATTTTTATAAAATATATTGACAAAATGCAAGGTGATCATGCTACCTAGAATCTACAGATAACCTCCATGTTTGTGGTGTCATAGAAACACAATCTTCATTATTAGCTATTTAGTGACCCTGTTAGTCATTTTTCTATGGCTGTCAATAAACACATAACTAAGAAAACTTACTTTAATAGAAGCATTTTATTGTTCATTTGGTTTTAAATGGTTTGAGTCCATTTTAAAAGTCTTCCCTATTCCTAAAAATGGAATGATTGCCAAAGACTCAGAATTCACAATTTGATCCATAAGTAGAAGGCATACCAAGAGGCACACTAGGAATGGTGAAAGGCTTTTGTACATAAAGCCTACCCCATGTGACACACCTCAATAAACAAGGCTACAACTCCTAACTATTGTCAAACATTTTCACTATAGTGGGATTATGTATTACATTGTAAATAATTTTTTCCTCTATGGGTTTACTAAAAATGCTGGCTGGCTGAAGGCAGACAGGATGTGTAGGCAGGAATACCAGGCTAGGAAAACCCTGATTACAGGAAGAACAGACACAGATGCCACAGAGTCAATAGAGCTGCCAGTGATGCAGAGAAAGTGCTGCTGAGAAAATGCACCCAGCCCAGTGGCTGAACAAGATGGGTGGGTTAAATTCAGATGTTGGAGTTAGCAAGTTATATCACTGGACCCTAGGTCAATCAGCAGAATTTCTTTTATTTCTTTTTTTTTTTTTTTTTTTTTTGGTAGAGGAAAGAGTTTATTATTTGGCTTACACTTAAGTGTTGCTGTTTATCACTGAAGAAGTCAATAGGGGAACTCAAACAGGCAGGATCTTGGAGGTATAGGCAATGGAGGGGAGCTCCTTACCTGCTTGCTTCCCATGTCTTGCTCAGCCCAGTGTCTTTTTTTTCCATAATATTTTTATTTATTGTTTGATGATTTTATATCATGTACCCCTTCAGTGTCAATTATCACTCTATAGTGTATGTGTGAATCTGTGTGACTGCGAGTATTTCTGCGGGACTCACAGACTGCTGGTCAAGCTTCTGGTGTGGACCGGAATGTCCAGGCCAGAAACCAAATACAATATTTCACCAAATGGGTGTTGAATATTCAAACACTGCAGCCATTGAGAGCAATTCTTATTTAAACCATTATGTTCTACTTCCACTATTTCAGAGGTTCCTGGCTATATCATAAAGTAAAATACCTTTAGTCTAACTTCAAAATCCACATAGATTTTCTTTTTGGGCAGATGAGGAATGGGGACTTTCTCTTTTTCAGTTTTGAAAAGATTATAATACAATTACAAAAATTCACTTTCTTTTCCTCCCTTAAAAATTCTCTGTTATATCCCTTCTTGTTTTCTTTTAAATTTATGTCATTAATTGATATAAATTATATATAGCATTTGTATATATTTTTAAATACAGTCTTCACAGTCTGTATAATGTTATATATATATGTATATTTTCAGGTCTGATCATTGGGTAGTGTATATCTAATTAGTGTGCTCTTCCTTGGGGTGGTGGTATTTCCACCACTCTCAGCATTTTAAGTTACCAGCAGTTTTTTTTGTATATGATTGACACCCTATGAACATTTCTTTACCCATGATCACTTGTCTATTGGTGTTCTTCCTGTTCAGCTTGTGCTTATGTTAATGAGGCTTTATATTAATCAGACATAATGAGTGTAGCTTATTACATTCATAGGAAAAAAAATCCGCAGCAATCTCTTCTACCTCTGGCTCTTAGTAATATATCTATTATATCTTTAGAAATGAAACCAGAGTCTGAGGGCCAAGAATAGTGCTGTTTATGTATCAGGTGTGATTGGACTACAAACTACATCTTGATTAACTGAGGTTTTCTGAAATTCTCTATGCCAGTTGTAGAAAGAATTTTATTTATACTTATCTGTATGTATAAGTAACAATATTTCTGATAATGTTAATGATGTTAGAGATCATTCTGATTTAATAAAGTGGTTGTTATAGGTACTCCTCCCAGATTTATGACTTCCCTAACCATTAGTCATTGGCGAATTTTTCAGTACCAGACATGATTCCTTTCTTTTTGAGTGGCTCTTAAGTATAATTAAAGAGATTTTGCATTATCATTAAGAAGTTGGTGTCACTACTGTAATCTCAAGGTAAATGTGTAAGACTAGTCATTTATGATGTTCATAATGGTCACAACTATGTAAGACTTCACCTTAATGTGCTATAGTAGTAAAATGTTGTTTCAAAGTCCAAAAGCTTCTTCTGTGACTCAAGAAAATCTCTTACTTGTGACCCTCTCTATAATCAAAGGGCAGATTATGTCCTTCCAATAAACAATGGCACAAAACTATTTTTCCATTCCAATATGGAGGACTCATGGCATACTAAAAGAATACTGAACTTTTGCAAGACTGGGCCATGTCAATATCCTAAATCCTGTTGCTCTGATGTCAAAGAGCTCTGTTGGATCTGTTATTCCAACTTTGCTGCTTTTACATACTTCTTTCTTTTGTATGGATTCAATTCTCACTTTACAGCTCTACTTGACAAATATACCATGACTCTGCCACCTCTAACAACTGACGATCTCCTGGGCTATTCAGATTTTAGTTTCACAGCTTTATCTAGTGGCCTGCTTGCAGGAACTTTCCTGAAATATAGCTGGCCTTAGTAGCTCTCATTAGTTGGGAGGAAGATTACATAACTGCTTTACTATAACACCTTTCATGAATGTGGACACAGAAGCAGGTAAACTACAATGCCTAGTTTGGCTGACTATGTTCAATGGAACCCAGCCACCATGTTCTGTGGGTTTTTTTTTTTTTTTTTTTTTTTGGTTTTTTTTTTTGGTTTTTTTTTTTTTTTTTTTTTTTTTTTTTTTTTTTTTTTTTTTTGTTTGGTTTTTTTTTGTTGTTGTTGTTGGTTTTTTTTTTTTTTTGTAGCATAGAAATTTTCTAATGCTTCTTTCTTTTCACAGAAATTTCCTTAGGATTTTAAAATCCTAATGTTCACAACTTTGAAGTTTACTGTGTGTAGTCTTATTCAATGGGAAACCATCTCTTTATTACTGGGGGATCAGGCCTCTATTGTATATCCTCATTACTTTTAGCATAACCTTTGGTTTCAACATTAAATTCCTGGTACTCTTCTACTGTGCCAACTGTTACCTTTTTAATTTCTTTTTCTCAATTTTTTATTGTATAATCTATACATGTGATTATTGTATAAAAACACAGACAAGTTCATGCTTTTATAAAATATTTTTCACCACAAAACTATGTCATTAATTTTCAATTTATCCTTAGGTAAATTCTAAAGTCAGGAACAGAGGGCATCATATTCTTTGCCAACATATCTCAAGAACAATGTCTAGCCCAGGTGATACTGTTGTTCCCTTCTATCCTCGTTGATGTTCTATTGCTGTGAAATGACACCATTACCATGGTAATTCTTCTTCTATTTTTTAAAATGTGTATTGTTATTTTGCCTGCATGTACATCTGTGTAAGGATGCCAGATCCCCTGTAAATGGAATTAAAGACAGTTGGGAGCTCACCTGTGGGTGCTGGGAATTGAACCTGAGTCTTCTGGGAGAGTAGTCAGTGCTCTCAAACCCTGAGCAATACCTCCTGTCTTACCATGGCAATTCGTCCAAATGAAAACATTTAATTGAGGTTTGTTTACAGCCTAAAAGGTTTAGTTTATTATCATTATGGTGACAAGCAGGGAACCATACAGGCAGACATGGAACTGGAAAAGAAGCTGGTAGCTCTACAACTGGATCTACAGGCAACAGGAAGAGAGATACACTGGGCATGGACTAAGCTATTGAAACACCAAAGCCCTATGACATACTTCCTCCAAGTAGGCCACATCTACTTCAATAAGACCACACATCCTACTTTCTTTCAAATAGTGTCACTGCATAATGACTAAGCATTCACATATATGAAGCCTATGGGGATTATATTTAGAATTTTTCTTGCAGTCTCAAAACACCCTGACCAAAAGCAAGTCTGGGAAAAAGGTTTTTATTTAGCTTACACTTCATGACTGAAGGAAGTCAGGACAGGTACTCAGACAAGGTAGGATCTTGGAGGTAGGAGCTGATGCAGAGGCTATGGAGGGGTGCTGCTTACTGGCTTGCATCCCCTGGCTTGCTCATTCTGCTTTCTTATAGAATACAGGACCAAGAGCCCAAGGCTAACACTAGGCACTATGGCCTGGGACCACAACCATTGCTCATTAATTTAAGAAATGATTTACATTTGGATTTTATGGAGGCATGTTCTTAAATGAGGCTTCTTCCTTTCTGATGACTATGACTTGGGCCAAATTGACACACAATCCTAGGCAGTATAATGACCATCCTTATCCAACCACCACATTCTACTCCTTGATCCCCCCATAAGCTTGTAGCTGTATCAAAATGCAAAAATTCACTTAGTCCAGCTTAAGAGTCTCCATAGTCTATGACATATATTGAGAAAAGAACTTAGCTTTTTTACACTTCCTAAAGCTTCGATTCTCACACTGGACCTCTTCTATTTTTTCCTTGCTCAACTTTCTCCTTTTCATTACAGATAAGCATAAGAATGAATTCTAATATCCATATGATGCAGTCAATACTAGGTTTTCTGGAAATCTCTACTACCATTAATAATTTAGACTCAGGCAGTTATTTTGAAGGTCAGAAAGCAGGCCTATTATTTGCTAAAGTATTACAAGAATTGTCTCTAAGCTAATAGTAATGTTGTTCCCCTCTGAAAGCTCTTGAGCTGACTGCCATTTTATACTCAGCATAAATGTCTTCCATGTGCCTACTAGCATAGCCCATGAAACCCTGCTTTGCAAGTGTTCAACAGTTTTTCCTATCCAAAGTCCACATTCCATGAACAAGCAACATGGTCAGGCCTTTCCCAGAAATACCCTGCTTCCAACTTCAGTTTCTAATGAAGGTAACCATACTGATAGCTGCATTTGATCTTCTTTGCAAACTTAATCTACAGTGTTCATTTTTAACAAAAGGAGCTTTTTGAGTTTTGATGCTGGTAGAAGTGTTCATTTTTAAAAACAGGCCAGGTTGTAAGAATTTTCAAATTTGCTCTTGCATTCACAATAAAAAAGATACATGAGTTACATGCTATTCTTATCTAGCTTTTCTACATTAAGTGAATTATATTAATTTTATAATTTAAGTGGTTCCTGGCTTCTCATCTCCAGGTTTGGTTTGTGGTACCATTAAAAATGAATGGAAATTCTATGATTTCACAGTTGTGTGCAAATGGTTTCACAAAAGATTGCCGTGCAGAGAATGAAAGACAATGCAGAAGATGTCAAAAATAATAAATGAAACACTAGGATGTTAAAGACTCACAGAGATTCTAAGGCTTCAAATTAAATATGAAGTGTGACTACAGGAGATAGCTAGTTATTTTCGTTT
Source organism: Sigmodon hispidus (assembly GCA_004025045.1). Classification (NCBI taxonomy): domain Eukaryota; kingdom Metazoa; phylum Chordata; class Mammalia; order Rodentia; family Cricetidae; genus Sigmodon; species Sigmodon hispidus. The sequence goes on along the minus strand of PVIH01017445.1, from coordinate 20,351 downwards.
ATGTTCAGTTATTGTCATGGTTCTGTCACCACACCCAGAATTTGTTTACCATACTTTTGTTATATGTGTCAGAATAACTTTTAGAAGACGGTCAGGAAAGCAGCAAATGAAGCTGATCTAGAGGTGAATGTAACATTGCAGCAGTGGGAAATGTAGCATGTACTTCTGTGTGAAGAAAAGTAGGCTTGGCAAGACAAAAACAAAGATGCACAGTACCTTTCTTGGACTATGCAAGCAGAGTCTCATATTCTGATGACTGGGAAATCCCATAGGAGAATCTAGGTTCTTTTGAGTATCTCTTTGCTAGAAGCAAATTTATTTTTGAGTTGTATACTGTCCATTCTCCTGCTGGTAAGGACACCAAGGGTGAGTTTTACAGAGACACTTTGAAATGAGTGATAATATTATATGTGACTTAGTGGACACATTAACCAACAATATGACAATAGTGATATTCAACTGTTTAGGAGCTTAATGTGAGAGTGTTAATCTCAGAGGAGAGTTAATGGCCAATATAATTTTTAATTAAAAAAGAAAAACACTCACAGTATAATTCCTATGCTGTGTTACTGAACCTGCCTAAAGAAATATATATGGTACAAGGCAACTAGATGTTACAGAGAAAGGAACCAAGTAGGAAATAAATACTAGTGGATAATAGATGTTTCCATTGAAAATAGTCTTGAAAATATGAAGAGAATTAAACTCATAATAGACCCAGTCCCACTGTTATTAACCTGTTTTTAAACATTTTCTAATTCTTACAATGACCAAAATAAATGAATTATCAAATACAAGTCAGCCCCAGTGTACAGAATTTTCAAAATACATAAGGCATTTCTTGTCACATGACTTGAAATGAGAAATTGAGTATTTGGATTTCTGGTGTCCAGTCAAAGGATATAAAAAGTACTGGAATACTTACAGTAACTTATAAAAATGTGAATATACAGAAGGATTATGTTTTGTTTTTCTTCTGTTAGAAAAAGTGGAAAAATTTTTAAAATAAAAATTGAATTATATAACTTTTTAAAAAGATATTGTATATGTTAAAATGCTAAAATAAAATTGAAAAGGAAAATCAGCAGATTCTTTTGTAGGGCAGTGGAAGAGGTTGCATGCCAATGGCAATCGCCATTGCAACTTGGAATTCTCTAAGGAGTAGATGCTCTCCAAATACAGCAGGAAATCAATCAGAATTTATTTGATTGAATGAAAAAAAAAAATCCTGAATGGTATTGACAATGTTACAAGTTTTTGGGGAGGAATAATGATTTTAAAATTCTTGTTTTCTGGTACATATAGACTAAAGCATTCCTTTTAATCATTCTTAGAATGAGATATCAGTTTACTCATCTATTAGTTTTTCAATGCTAATAAGACTGTGTATATTTTCTGAGGATTGGCTTACTCCTCTGTAAAACTCCGATGATACCATAGTACTGTTCATGGGTAAAGAAATCACACATGAAGCTTAGTAGAAGGAGTTTCCGTATATTTGATTTTCATTCCTTTAAAGTATTGAAAGTGAGCTTTGCACAGATGCATAACATGCAATAGGATGCTAGACAGTAAAAATAATGGATTCAAATGAAGTAATGGGAGCTCTAAAAGTAGAAAAAAAGTCCATGAAATTTTAATAGGAAATAATAATGTGATATTAAACACCAAATTTGTAGTTCTTATAATGGAAGTACATTGTATGAACTTCGTAATTAAATACTAAATGACAGTTTAATTAGCAATTGCATGTATAACAACTAGTTGTGAGGGTTCACTTGCATATTCCTATTATCTGGGATGTAGAAGCAGTAATATCGTCATGTGTTTAAACCCAGATTAGACTATGTAATAAGTTACAAATTCTCTAGAACTACAGACTAGAAACCTGTATAAATCACATGTTCACAGAAATGAAGAAAAATGGAAGTTATGTTAAATGGATTAGTCAAAAATGATAATATTATGCTTGAAAATGGATAAATATAAATATAGTTAGTAGAACACTATGATTTTGATCAATATATATTCATCTATATTAGGAAAAATATATTTGAAAAGAGATGCATCAGGTATACGGCCTTCAGTAATTAAAGTTATTTCATCCATTCATGTAAATTGTATGTCCAGTATTGATTTTGAATCAAACCACCAATGTTATAATATTTCCTGTTTCTTTAACATTGACATTGTAATATCTGTAACTGTCTTTTATAAAGGCCCTCAGATGACTTTCTTCTTAGCAAGTATTTTCTTGACAGAATGTTATGTAATCTTGCAATTTGGTGGTTCTTTCTTTAACTGAGAAATACCATACAAGTATCACATTAGAAACATTCTTGCCTTTGATGGGAACTTTCTGGTTTGTACATGGAATATATTTTCTCTTGTTTTCAAATTTCAAAATCAAAGTACTAGGATAATTTCCCAGAACTTATATTTCATAATTATGGCTACTATGAAAAATCTTCTGTCAGTCACTTAAGTCTAAAAACAAAATCCAAAAATTATCTTGCTTTACACATATATAATGAAATATTAGTTACTCATATAAACAGAATTTAGCAAGCAACAAGGGCATATCTCCTAATCTTTCCCAGACAGTTCTACCAAGTGATGACCAATTATTCAAGCATATAAGTCTGTGTAAAATGCTCTCATTCAAACTATCATACTATATGTGGTCAGTTATGTCTGGTTTCACCATCCTAGTTTATACAGTAGTCACAGACCTAATTTTCAACACAGTATTTTAGGGAAATCTTGGCATGTCTCAGAATAATTCCTTTATTCATCATACAAAAGAAGGATTTCCATTTCTGTTATTACATCTGAAAATATTAACTGAGTTTTTCTTTTTAAAAATTCTTACTTATTGTTTTAACAGTTTTAACTTTAACAGTTCTCAAATATTGCTACTACAAAAATGAATTGAACAAAACTTATGGTATCAATCCTTGATTCAGTTTTTAATTATACTCATAAATTTATCATGTTTAGAATAACTAACTTTATTTGTTGCAATGAGAAACCATTACTATTAGTCATTCAATTATTTCCATTGTGGTAAGTGAATAAACTTTTTAACTTAGAGATAATAAAAATTTTATGCTCACTGTACAAATAGTCTGTAGAATATCTTTAAACTCATAAATTTCTAGAGTCAGATGTGCAGTTGACCATTTTTTCAAAGAGCTACTTTTTTTTCAGCTCACTTAGAGATGATTTTTACAGTTTTACACAGACATTGTTACTAGTTTTCCAAAAACACTGGGACTTTTAATAAGAACTATAAAATATATATTATGTAGAAAGATGGAAACAATCTATGTGTTTATGGTTTTCTATTACATATGCTTATGTAAAACTTATTTCTCAGTGACTTGTAAGGTAGTTATTTGCTTAGTATTATGCTTATATTTACTTTTACTATAAACCACAGAGTACTTTACACCAAATGTTTACTTGTGTGGAGCATTATTTTGTTGTTTAAGTTTTAGTTAATATGAATAAATTAGATCTCTTTAATCCATTCAGTCTTGTTGAGAACAAGGTTCTCCCCATACTGAAATAGCACTAGATATAGTTTCTCTATATACTGGTAGAGTAGATGATAATGGACCCAGAAGGACACCAACTAGAAAATAGATCCTGGGTTCTCAGGATTACTACTTGAAACCCCATGTTTAGTGCCTTTGCTGTTTCTGCCACTGAAATCCAGGGTCCTTATTTATTCTTTCCCCTTCCCTGTGTCATTTTGTATCAAACACATTTTGATCAAAATGATTTTGAAAATATACATATATTCTGAGGTAATTTGGTACACTAAGCAGTAAAAATATTTTGTAATTGCTACACTAACTTGTCTGTCTGTCTTTTTATCAGGGGAGATGAAGAAATTTTGAAACACAAATCATCAATTTTTCCCCCAAATCTTTACTTACATGTAAAACTAAACTTCTACTTATTCAAATCTGGATTTCAATCCACAACCCCATTAGGCCATTTCCCACATCTCTTGATAATAACTTTAGTCCCAAATCATTAACTATTAGATTTTAACATTTGCCATTTGACTATTTTGAGGATTCAAATTTTTCCCTTTTATCTTAAGAAATGTTAGAAATCTCTGTATGAAAATGATTTTTATTGTTAGATTGCACAGTGTAAGCTAATCTCTCAGTTGAGCTAAAACTTTATATTTTTATTATTTTAAATTTTATTCTGCAGTGTGTTAATAATAACAAGAAAGCTGTATATTGACACCAAGTTTCTGAGGAGGAAAATGAACCAATATTCAAAGACGTCAGAGAGCTTCACTCAGCGTCTTTGTTTCAATAAAATATTTGCCAAATGCTTGCTGTGACACTGAAATTTGATCAGAAAAATAACATTCTGGAAACTGTCAAGAAAATCTTGATACATTTTTATAAAGCCAGTTTTCACTAAAACTATTGATTATCCACTTTTTATAAAAAACTTATTTTGAATAAAATTTACAGGCAAATGGATGAAATTAGAAAAAAATAATTCTGAGTAAGTAAGGTAAGCCAGACCCAGGAAAGCAAAAACGGTGTGTACTCATTTATCAGTAGATATTAATAGTAAAGGAAAGGATAAACAACCTACAATCTAAAGCCTCAGAAAGGTTAGAAAACAAAATTGGCCCAAAGAGGAATGCATGATTTCCCAGGGGAGGGAAAATAGAAGAAATCTTTTGAGTAAACTGGGGGCAGCTCAGGGATGGGAGGGTGAAGGGTTGGCAAAGGAGGCAGGTGGGGAGGCACTGAGGGTAGAAAAACTGAAGAGACCTCTTGATGGGGGAGAATTTACAGAGAAACCTGGTGCCAGGGAAACTCAGCTAGAATCCACAAGAATGATTCCCTGCTAAAACTACTAACAATAATGGAGAGGGTACCTGAGTTGACTTTCTACTATAATCAGATTGGTAACTACCCTAATTATCATCAAAGAACCTTTATCTAGTAACTGGTGAAAACAAATGCAGCAACTCAAGGCCCAGCCCCAGAAGTCCTGTTGAAGAATGAGACAATGGATTTTATGATCCTGAGGGGTCAAGGACATGACAAGGGACACACACACCAGAAGACCTGAGCTCCTGGGATTTCATGGACTATGGATTAACGCAGTACCCACATAGGACTGACGTAGAATTTATGAATGAATTGGATTAACTGGCTTTTGGGAACCTGTTCTGCATGCTGGATTACCTTCCCCAGCATTGGTGCAGAGAAGGAGCTTAGTACCACTTCAACTTGATTTGTCATGCCATTTCCAACTCCATGGGAGGACTTGCCTTTTCTGAATGGAAAAGTAAGAGCAGTGAGAGGGTTAGAAGGAAATAGAGTTGGGGAATGGTAAGAGTGGAGAGAGGGGAAATTGAAGTCAGTAAGTAATCTATCTATTGATCTATCTACCTATATATATATATATATATATATATATATATATATATATATATACTTATGTGAAATTTGTTATGTTATACTAACTCAGTTTAAAAATAGTCACATAAGTAAGTGCCCTCATATTAGCGGCATACATATTCAGGACTGAAATCTCCTCTTGACCAATTTTTCCTGTGATGAATAAGTAATGGCCATCTTGGTCCCTTTTGATTGTTTTTAGCTTAAAGTCTACTTTGTTAGATATTAGAATTGCAACCTCCGCTTGTTTCTTAGGACCATTTGACAGGAAAATCTTTTCCCAATCCTTTACTCTAAGCCTAAGTCTGTGTTTGTGGTTGAGTTGTGTTTCTTGTTGGCAACAGAAGAATGGCTCCTGTTGTTGTATCCATCTTGTTAGTGTGTGACATTTTATAGGAAAGTTGAGTCCATTGATATTAAGGGATATTAGTGACCATTGATTGATATTTCCTGCCATTTTTGGTGGTAACTTGTTTGTATTTCTTTTCTCTGGAGAGTTCTTCTGTGGAATTATTGATTGTTTGTGGTTTTATGGGTGTATCTGGAGTCCTTAGGTTGGAGTTTTCCCTCTAACACTCTCTGTAGCGCTGGATTGGTAGATAGATATTGTTTCAGTCTGACTATGTCATGAAATATCTTGTTTACTCCATCTATGGTGATTGATAATTTTGCAAGGTATAATATTCTAGTTTGGCAGCCATGCTGTTTTAGCATCTGTATAACTTCTGACCAAGCCCTTCTAGCTTTCATCCTTTTCATTGAATAGTCAGGTGTTATTCTGATGGGTCTGTCTTTATATGTAAGTTGGCCCTTTTCTTTTGTAGCTCTTTAAATTTTTTCTTTGTTCTGTATGTTTTGTGGCTTGATTATAATGTGACACTTTAACTTTTTTGGGGGGGTCATATCTATTTGGTGTTCTGTAAGCTTCTTGTATCTTTATAGGCATTTCCTTCTTCAAGTTAGGAAAGTTTTCTTCTATGACTTTATTGAAAACATTACTTATGTAAAAGAAACACTGCTAAAGCATGAGTCCCACATCAATTCTTAGTGGGAGATTTCAATACCCCACTTTCAACCCTGGATACGTCAACCAGACAGAGACTCAACAGAGAAATAAGGTGTCTAAAAGAGGTTATGATGCAAATGGATTTAATAGATAACTACAGAAGCTCTCACCCAAATGCAAAGGAATATAAATATATATTTCTCAGCTCCTCATGGAACTTTCTCCAAAATTGACCACATAATTGGTCATAAAGCAAATATCAACAGATACAAAAAAAATGGAAATAATCCCTTGTAACATATCAGACCACCAGGGCCTAAAGTTAGAGTTCAACAACATCAAAAATCAAAGAAAGCCTACCAACTCATGGAAACTAAACATCACTCAGCTGAACCATCTCTGGGTCAAGGAAGAAATTAAGAAAGAAATCAAAGTCTTCCTAGAATTTAATGAAAAGGAATTTACAATGTATATAAACTTGTGGGATACAATGAAAGCAGTCTTTTTTTTCCCTCTGTTCAAGTCCTCCTCTTAGCTTTATTATTACAGCCAAATATTTATACAGAATCTCTGCCATGCAGGTAGCTGGGAGGAAAGGGGTGGGATGTTCAAAAGAATGTGAGGGGAAGTAACAGACAGGGTAGAATTGATATGGAAATCTATCTGTTATCAGTTGAGGGTCTGGGGAAGGTCACCTTGCTGATCTGGGAAGGTCAAAGAGAAAGCCTGAAGTCAAGGTTTAGCTTAACAATGAGGGCGTGTAGTCTCTGGTATTTCACTATCTAGGGTATAGGCTGCTGGCTAGCTACAGAGGAGCTAACTTATAAAATGTGGCTAAGTTGACTTTGGCTCCCAACATTTCCTCCCTTACAATTATTTTTTGAGGCAAATCAGTTATTATATGAGTTATCATATGAGTGGGCATTAACCAAGAGGGAGGGAACAGAGACCTGATCCTCCAAGCTGTTTTCCAGCTCAGCAGAAGGAACCTTCTATGGCTTGGTGAAAGAAACTTCCTTTCCACATGGCAGATGTCCTTTTTAGGAGGAGAGGGGCTAGATTATTAATATTAATACATTTGGACATGAACCTCTATGCAATCAAGCTTGTTCCTCAGGAGATTCAGAGACAGAATACATGGTCCTCTCCTTGCAGTGCTTTGTCTCACACCCCCATTGGTACCCAAGCTTGCTTGCAAGCAAGCTTGCATAGCTCTGAATACTATGCAGTTCCCATAGGAATCTCATCACCTGAGGGTTTCCAAAACCCTTGGTCTGTAAAGTAACAGACCTGTATGGATATAAGGTCAGGGAGTCTACCTGTTGTTAGTGAGCCTGTTAAATGCCTACAGTCCAAAAGCCAAAAAATCCTATTAAGTGTCCTAAAAGGGGAGGTTAAAGGGTAGTAACCCAAGGGGAAATGGAAAACAAGCTTTTAAACCATTCTTCTCCTGTTCTCTTTGCTTTTTCCTGTTCTCCAATCCTTCTCTAACCTAGCCACACTATCTCTAATGCAAAGTGTCTAGAGGGTAGGTTAGCACACAGTAAGAAGAAAGCATACATCTAAAGAATAATTTCTGTCTGCCAAAAAACCGAGCCACACTCTGGGAAAGGAAAGCAAGCAGCTTCAAGGCCTGAGAAAGACAGGAACTGTTGATTCGGTTTCCTTCAATAGGGCAGGGCAGCTGCTCCTCTGCTCTCCATTTTGAGTTGTCAGCTTCAGTTAGCAGGAGGTCCTTGACTCTGTCCCAGGGAGACATTGCAGTCTAGGAGTATTCCAGGTCTGGGTCATCTGCATCCTGTGGAAAAAACACAATCAGACCCTCTCCCCCACACCAGAACTGGGTCTGGCCTAAGTTAAGTGCCATCTGCCAGATTTTTTCATTGAACCTGAGGTAAGGCCATGTGGCTAAGCCTCCAGTATCTATCATCTGCAGTAAATGACTGAGAATGCATAGTTTAAACATTTAAAATATAAAAAATGAAGGATAAATGGTCTTTGGGTATGGCTGCATACTCTCCCTTCTTAGTTTTAAGACAAACTTTAAGAGTGCAATGACAGTTGCTTCCACAATTGTCAGACCCATAAAAATTATAAGAAAACTCAGTCTTCAGCACAAAATTTGGTAAAACTTAATTACTTTTGGAAACTCTATAAGCAGCAGCTTTTAATATCTTTAGCCTTTTCCCCAGAATGTGCAGAGGCAAAAAGTTAAGATGAAAACAAGTATCAACAGAAACATGGACACAGTCCTTCCTTCCAAAGGAGGGAATATGAGTAACACCCCTCTGCCAAATATGATTAGGATCAAAATGCCCCTAGGATTCATTCCAAAATAGTTTACTGACAGAAATTCTATACACGAAGGACACTGTTTGACTATTTTGATGGCTTGGTCCTTTGTGATCTTGAAATGAAATTTCAAAGATCCAGCATTAAGATGAAATCTCTGATGGGCTTAAAATATATTATCAAATGCATTAAACATAACATATGTTGATTCAGTAGACTGATCAGCATGGACATTGCCTTCACTAGGAAGGTCAGAATGAGCCTGTAAATATCCCACATGGAGTAGCTGAGTTTTGTCCCACAAGAGCCTGTATTTTTAATGAAAGCTGACATACTTTACTCACAGGCACAATATAGCTAGCTGTTTCTAAAGGGATCTGTGCCACATATTGACTATCAGTGAACAGATTAAATAGTTCAGGAGAATATGTATTAAGGCTAGCTGTACAGCTAGACTATGCCACTTGAGCAGATTTGGCTGCTGTGATTTGCACCTCTGTATGCCGTGGAGAGACCACCATTGTACAGCATTTTCTAGCATTCTTTAAAGGTCATAATGAAATAATTCTGGGAAAACACACTGAATGAGTCTTTAAAAAGTCAACCAATTTTGGAGGAAGGATAGTGATTTTTAAAATCACACATTTTTGAGCACATAAAAATTACATTCTGAATTAGTGGCTTGTACCCATGAATGTCATGAATATCCAGAGTTTATGCTACTCAGAAACCTGCTTATGTGGCTGGAGCCTGGCCTTCATTCTTATGCTAAAAACCATGGCTGCCTAGGCCTCTAGAGCCTAAGGCAGGTTAAACTGAAGGCTCCCACTGTGGTTCAGCCTTGAAGCCTAGGGCTTGGTAGTGACAAGGCCTAAATGGAGGTTTTCAATAGCATAAGGTGTTAAAACTTTATACTGTATGATACCAAATGTTTGTAAGTTAAGCTTAAATCTTTATGGAATTACATTTTATACAGCCAGGCAATAAGACAGAACAACTTAGCAGGGCAGTATTTATAAGAGATTGTAAATAAGGAATTAAACCACATCCATGATACAGTAGCAAAATTCTAAATAAAAGATAAGAGAGACATGGTATAACATGCCTACTGTCCTGGCTATACCAGGAACTAAAGGCCAGAATACAGCCTTTTCAGAAAACATTGGCAGTTTCTTAAATATATAATAAACATAAGCTGCCACATGACTCTGCAATCTCACTTCTTGAAATCTAGCCGAGAAATAAAAATATGTACTCCCCTATTATAGGTTCATAAACAAAATGCAATATATAGTTTATGCAATAGCATTTAGAAATAATAAAGGAGAAAATTCTAACACATGCTACATAAGTGAACATCAAAACATTATGCTGGGAAAATCTAGATATAATGTAGGTTTCTCTGTGTAGCCTTGGCTACAGAGATCCATCTATCTCTATCTCCCAAGTGTTGGAAGGCAACTGGATTCTTGATAAAAACATTTTATACTCTTACTACCTTCATACTCTTTAAGAGTTAACTTAAAAACACCATCAACATTTCACCTGTATCAGACCTGTTCTCTCAGGCCAAGATGTATAAAAAACACAATACATTAACATTGTAAAAGTTCCTTAACACTATGATTCAAATACAAAAGCATACTTGCTTCTGTGAGGAAAAAAAATTGCTTTGTCTTTAGTCCTAATTCTCTGTGTTTGGAGGATTTTTAAAATCCTGGTAGAATAAGTGATCCTTATTCAATGCTTATTCAATGCCTCCCTCCTTAATAACTACCTGGATATCCGGGAAATCATATATTCTCAAAACATCATTCACTAAATTCCAATAAGAAAATGTCTAAACAGGGACCTTCTCATGCCCAAAGGCATTGTAATAATCCTGGAGACAATTACTTACTCTTCCCCATCTTATCGCATCAATCGTCCCCTCCTGTGGAAACCAGGGGCAGACGTCACCAATAAATTCAAAAAAATCTCTTAAGCTCCTTTTTCTTTTTCTTTTTTCTTTATTATTTTATTTTATTTTAACCCTGGTTCCTTGTGTTTGAAGAGCTTCCTTAAGCCCTAACAAGAACATCTCATTCTTGTCTAATGCCTGCCCCTTGGTGAATCACTTACCTGCATCTGACCTGTGATTCTCCTCGGACCTGACTCATGGGCCGGGGATCTCCCATGGCAGTCACAGTGCAGGATCTTGACTCACGCGATCCATGGCTATCCAATGTCTAATTGATGGCGGTCCTCCTAATGGTGAGAAGTTTGCTCAATCCTGTGGATCTGGACATGCTGGGTGCCATTTTCCCCAGCCAGCAGGGTCTTCAGCGTGGACCTAGACCTGGGAAGGAAGCAAATGGAAGGCAGGAACACAAACAACTGAAGGACAAGACAAATCTCTCTGGTTCAAGTCCTCCTCTTGAAAGCAGTCTTAAGAGGAAAATTCGTAGCGCAATATGGCTGCATGAAAAACCTAGAGAAATCCCACATGGGAAACCTAACAGCTCAGCTGAAAGCCTTAGAACAATTAGAAGCTAATTCACCTAGAAGGACTAGACAGCAGGAAATAATCAAACTTAGAGCTGAGATCAATACAATTGAAACAAAAAGAACAGTACAAAGAATCAATGAATCCAAGAGTTGTTTGTTTGAGATAGTTAGCAAGATAGATAAGCCCTTAGCCAAACTAATCAAAAAACAGAGAAAGAATGTTCAAATCAACAAAATCAGAAATGAAAAGGGGGACATAACAACAGACCCCCGGGAAAGCCAGAGAATTATCAGATCATACTTAGAAAATCTGTATTCCACAAAAATGGAAAACCTAGAAGAAATGGACAGCTTTCTGGACAAGTACCACCTACCAAAATTAGATGAAGATCAGATTAATTACCCAAACAGGCCCATAACACTTAATGAAATTGAAGCTGTCATTAAAAGCCTCCCCAAAAATAAAAGCCCTTGTCCAGATGGTTTCAGTTCCAAATTCTACCAGATATTCAAAGAAGAATTACTACCATTACTCCTCATTTCACACAGTAGAAAATGAAGAAATATTGCCAAATTCATTTTATGAGGCCACAGTTACCCTAATACCCAAGCCTCTCAAAGACACAACAAAGAAGGAGAATTACAGACGGATTTCCCTCATGAATACTGATCGAAAATTCTCAACAAAATTTTGGCAAGCTGTATACAACAATGTATAAAAGATATCATCCACCAGGACCAAGTAGGCTTCATCCCAGAAATGCAGGGCTGGTTTAACATTGAAAAACTGTAAATGTTATCCATGATATAAACAAACTAAAGGAACAAAACCACATGATCATATCCTTAGATGCTGAAAAAGCCTTTGACAAAATCCAACATTGCTTTATGATTAAAGCCCTGGAGAGATCAGGAATACAGGGAGAATACCTAAATATAATAAAGGTGATTTACAAGAAGCCAACAGCCAGTATCAAACTTAATGGAGAAAAACTCAAAGCCATCCCACTAAAATCAGGAACTAGACAAGAATGTCCTCTCTCACCTTATCTATTCAATAGAGTTCTTGAAGTTTGAGATAAAGCAATAAGGGAATTAAAAGAGATTACTGAGATACAAATTGGAAAAGAAGAAGTGAAGCTATCTGTATTTGCAGATGATATGATTGTATACATGAGTAACCCACAAAACTGTTCCAAGGAACTGCTACAGCTGATAAACATCTTCAGCAATGTAGCAGGATACAAGATTGACTGAAAGAAATCAGTGGCCCTTCTATACACTAAAGATAGAAGAGCTGAAAAAGAAATAAGGGAAAAATTACCCTTTATAATAGCTGCAAATAGTATTAAATACCTTGGAGTAACAATAACCAAGGAAGTAACAGGCATATTTGACAAAAATTTTAAATCACTGAATAAAGAAATTGAATAGGATATCAGAAAATGGAAAGTTCTCCCATGTTACTGGATAGGTAGGATCAACATAGTAAAAATGGCAATTCTACCAAAGGCTATCTACAGATTGAATGCACTGCCCATCAAAATCCCAACACAATATTTTTTGGACATTGAGAGAACAATACTCAATTTCATTTGGAATAACAGTAAAGCCAGGATTTCCAAAACAATTTTCCTCAACAAAGGAACCTCAGGAGGTATCATCTTCCCTGATTTCAAGTTATACTGTAGAGCTACAGTAATAAAAACAGCTTGGTACTGGCATAAAAACAGATTTGTGGATCAATGGAATAGAATTGAGGATCCAGACATTAACCCAAAAACCTATGAACACCTGATCTTTGACAAAGAGGCCCAAAACATTCAATGGAAAAAAGATAGTATATTTAACAAATGGTGTTGGCATAGCTGGATGAAAGTGTGAAGAAAAATGCAAATAGATCCAAGCCTGTCACCCTGCACAAAACTCAAATCCAAGTGGATCAAAGACCTCAGCTTAAACCCAGCCACTTTGAACTTGATAAAAAAGAAAGTGGGAAATACATTTCTACAAATTGGCACAGGTGACCACTTCCTAAATATAACACCAGAGGCACAGACACTTAGACCATCAATCAATAAGTGGGATCTCCTGAAGCTAAGAATCTTCTGTAAAGCCAAGGACACTGTCAATAGGACAAAATGACAGCCTACAGAAAGGGAAAAGATTTTCACCAACCCTACAAGTGATAGAGGACTGATCTCTAAGATATATAAAGAGCTCAAGAATCTAGAGCCCAAAACCTTGAATAACCCAATCAAAAATGGGGTGCAGATCTAAAAAGGGAATTCTCAGTAGACGAATTACGAATGGTGAAAGGCACCTGAAAAAGTGCTCATCATCTTTAGACATCAGAGAAATGTAAATCAAAACAACTTTGAGATACTACCTAACACTTGGTAGATTGGCTAAGGTAAAAGGCACATATGACAACCTATGTTGGGGAGGATGTGGATCAAGGGGAACACTACTCCATTTTTGGTGGAAGTGTAAGCTTGTTCAGCCACTTTGGAATGCAATATGGAGGTTTCTCAGAAAATTGAGAAGCAATTTCCCCAAGGACCCAGCAATACCACTTCTGGGTGTATACCCTAAAAATGCACAGTCACACTCCAAAGGCATTAGCTCAACTATGTTCATAGCAGCATTATTTGTAATAGCAAGAATCTGGAAACGAGCTAGACGTCCCTCAACTGAAGAATGGATTAACAAACTGTGGTACATCTACACAATGGAATACTACTCAGCAGTAAGAAAAAATGATATCCTAAAATTTTCAGGCAAATGGATGGACTTGGAGAATATCCTCTTGAGCCAGGTATCACAAACTCAGAAAGATAAGCAGGGGATGTACTCACTCATTAGTGAACTCTAAACAAACAAGAAAAAAGCAAAGCATGACCAAGCTGCAAACCACAACCACTGAGCAGGTTGGAATCAGAAACACCCTGGACTGACTCCTTGGATCCCACTTCCCCTAGAAGAACACCTGACTCACTCTTGTTGGAGGGGGAAGAAAACTGGACCTGCCAGGAGTGGAGACTGAACTAAGCAATATTGGGGCAGTGGGATCATGTGACTGTCTGCTGCCTGCCCAATGAGGGGATGCGGAGTTGTGGGGATGAAAGAATGTCCTGATGTGGTGGGAGGGGGAATGGACCTTAAATAAGGACATACAAGGATAGAAAGTGTTATTTCTTTGTTTATAATAATAATAATACAAAGAAAATCATTAAACATAAAAAACAAAAAATAATTACTTACAAAATTGTTTGTCATATATTTGATTAATACCCTTATAACTGTGTTTTAAAATATTAATTCTTAAAAATTGTTAGGTATGTTGTGTGTTTTATGTATGTCTGCTTCTATATTATGAGAGATCAATGAGTATTAAATCAACACACTGTGTTTCCACAGAAGCAGACATGAATTCGTAAACAATCTAAACAATGCACAACATATCTCATTTGGAACTAACCATATAAAATGTCAATAGGGAACAGATGAAAGTGCACAGCTGTTGTATCCCAGAAGTTTACTTGGAATACATCCCAGAGAATATAGAAATATGTGATTGTTCATCTTTCCTGTGGGCCCTCCCTTTCTGAGCTGCACAGAGCTTTCCAATAACACTTTTCTTGTTCACGACAGTCCTCTGATGTTCTTATATAGTCAGCAGTTAGCTTTTTAGTATTTTTCAGCTAAAATTTTATGGTGATGTGTCTTTCTGATTTTTTGTGACTAATATAAAGTCAGATAAACACCTACCACATTGAATTTAGTTGCAGGCAACATTGAATTGATTATGTTCCAAATAGAGAGCAGAAAAGTTTCAGTAAATGAACGACATAGAAGTCTACATTTTATTAAACAGTAGTTACACATTTGCTCTTGTAGTAATGTCATTAAAAATCTTAAATTGCTTTAACAGATTAATATATAATATCTTAATCTAAAATCAGTATGAAATGACACTTTTTAAATATTAACATTATTTATTGTTTTTATTATATGACCTGGAATTTTACCACTTTATATAAAATCTTAACCTCTGAGCTATCTCTCTGGTCCCAGCACTTTATATAAAATCTAAAATGATTTTACTATAATAGTATTTATTCTTTAAACCTCTCTGTGAAGCAAGAGATCTAGTAATATTTCTCATTACAGAAATAGGAAACATAACACTCAACAATTATTTCAATTTGCATAGTTTTACAAGTAGAAGAGCTGCATTTGAAGTCAGATCATTTTAGTTGTTTCAAGCATATATTTTAGAGATGCATTAGTGAAAGTTCATTTTTGATATATCTATTGAGAGTCAAATATGTGTTGATTATACCTATTATTTCTACTCTCAGCATCTAGTAGATTTCTACAGTTCTCTGTCAAGGTGTGAGAACTTTTCTTTCTCCCAGCTTACCATGTCTTTGCATGTATTGTCTTTATTTTTTTTCAGGTCTTCTTAGGATAGCCACAATGAGGTATCTATCATGAATAAAGTTTCCCTGTAATTTGTAGGGCATCTTAGTAATTTCCCTCATTATATGCTTTACTTATGAATCCTGTCAAAACTTGTGATATATCAATGTTTTCATTTTTAATAAGTTAAATAAAAGAGAATGACTTTTATCTGTCAAGATATAGCTAATATAAAATAGTTTGCTAATTTTTCAGAGGACCAGAGTTTGGTTACCAGCATCCATGTGACTATTCACACATTACTTGTGATTTTACTTCAAACTGATTCAATTCCCTCCTCTGACCTCTACTGTCCCATGCATGCATATGTACACACAATATACTTAGGCACATACATGTAGAATTAGTAACTAGCAAAGAAAATATTAATAAGAAGAATAATTATCTTGATGAAAAATATGTTTTATTGTTATTTTAATGTAAGAAATAAATAGTGAATGCACAAAGCAATCACAAAACACAGTGGAATAAAGCCAATGAAAAGAATTCTTGAAAGCCTGACTTTGAACTTGTTAGAAAAGAAAGTGGGAAATACACTTGTATGAATTGGCACAGGCGACTACTTCCTAAATATAACACCGGTGGCACAGACACTAAGACCAACAATCAATAAGTGGCATCTCCTGAAGCTAGGAAGCTTCTGCAAAGCCAAGGACACTGTCAATAGGACACAATGACAGCCTACAGAATGGGAAAAGATTTTCACCAACCCTACAAGTGATAGAGGACTGATCTCTAAGATATATAAAGAGCTCAAGAATCTAGAGCCCAAAACCTTGAATAACCCAGTCAAAAAATGGGGTACAGATCTAAAAAGGAAATTCTCAGCAGAGGAACTACGAATGGCTGAATGGCACCTGAAAAAGTGCTCATCATCTTTAGCCATCAGAGAAATGCAAATCAAAACAACTTTGAGATACCACCTGTTAGATTGGCTAAGATAAAAGACACAGATGGCAGCCTATGCTGGAGAGGATGCAGAGCAAGGGGAACACTCCTCCATTGTTGGTGGGAATGTAAGCTTGTTCAGCCACTTTGGAATGCAATTTGGCGGTTTCTCAGAAAATTGAGACTCAATCTCCCCAAGGACCCAGCAATACCACTTCTGGGTGTATACCCTAAAGAGACACATTCACACTCCAAAGGTATTAGCTCAACTATGTTCATAGCAGCATTATTTGTAATAGCAAGAATCTGGAAAACACCTAGATGTCCCTCAACTGAAGAATGGATTAACAAACTGTGTTACATCTGCACAATGGAGTACTATTCAGCAGTAAGAAAAATTGATATCCTAAAATTCGCAGGCAAATGGATGGGTTTGGAGAATATCTTCCTGAGCGAGGTATCACAAACTCAGAAAGATAAGCAGGGGATGTACTCACTCATTAGTGGTCTCTTAATAAACAAACAAGAAAAAAAGCGAAGCATGCCCAAGCTGCAAACTACAACCACTGAACAGATTGGGATCAGAATCACCCTGGACTGACACTTCGGATCCCACTCCAACTAAAGGAACACCTGACTCACTCCTGAGGGAGGGGGGGCAAAACTGGATTTGCCAGGAGTGGAGACTGAACTAAGCATTATTGTGTCAGTGGGACCATAAGACTGTCTGCTGCCTGCCCAGGGAGGGGATGGGGAGTTGTGGAGAAGGAAAAATGACTTGATGTGGTGGGAGGGGGAAGGGACCTTGGATAAGGATATACAGGGATGGAAAAAAAATTCAGAGGGAAAGCTGAACACAAAGTAAATATATGTGTAGCAATCTTATTTGCATTATCACCCTTGATAAGTCATGCTTAGGATTTTTATCTTCTTTATAGTTATTGTTAACTTATCAGCATTTTAAATTCATTTTACTGTTTTTCTTGATAAATACAAAATACATAAAGAAGAAAGAAAAAAACCAATTATATTCCCATTTTCTAGAACAATTTTTGGTACTCAACAAGGTGTTTGTTCCTTTGGAGTTATTTGCTTTTAAATGTGTAATCTATCTAAATAGCATTTAAAAACATTGTCAAAGTGAATGGTAAAATATTTAGAATAATGTGTGTATTGTTATACACAAATATTTATGCCTTAGATCATCTTCTTCCTATGTAGATCCTTATGTTGTTATAATAAAGATATACTATAAAAGAGGAATAATCAGAGAATGTCAGTCAATTGACCACATAAGGTTGTCTCTGTCTTCTGTTTACACTTATATACACATGCAATAATAATAATAATAATAATAATAATAATAATAATAATAATAATGTTATAAGGTTAATTATTGTATGTAACTTTTATGATTGGCCCCATAGAATCCTGAAACTTTGTATCTTAACTTTATTTTAGTCACAGTAAAAGAAGTTATGGAAATATGTCTTTCTCCTTTGAGATAGATATAGGACACTATGCTTCATTCTTCAATCTACCTTCCCTAGAGGCAAGAAAAGCTCATTTTCACAATCCGGCTGTGTATTTATGCTCCATTGTTTTGTACCAAATTAACATATGTTATACTTGTCACAGAAAATGATTTGTGAAAAATTTCTATGTATTTTTCCACAATGCTTAATTAGAAAATGTTTCATAGAATATGTTTATTAAAGGATGTGTTTGAAGGCATGAATGTGTCATTACTCAGATTTTGAACCTGATGAAGTAGTACATGGAGACATATAAGAGAATTAAAAAAAATACAATTAAAATACTAGATGTATAAGCTTTGAAATATTAACTTTCAGCTTTAAAAAGAACTTTTCTACCAGAATCTATAAAATAGTTTCCTCTTAAGCTATTGAACATTGTGCTATGCCTGCGAGGTGTCTACATTCAAGAACTCATGAGTCTATTGATTAAAAATAACAGTATAATCAAAATAATATAAATAGTTTCTTTTCTGCTGTTGTTGCTTAAACAGGGTCTAAGATGTGTCACCACTAGGTGAAATGTCAAAACAAGTGTTGCACTTGATAGATCTTCAGCCTTAGAAAAAGATCTATATAGGCCTGTTTAGGTAATTAATCTGATCTTCATTTAATTTTGGTAGATGGTACCTATCTAGAAAGCTGCCAATTTCTTCTAGGTTTTCCATTTTTGTGGAATACCAATTTTCAAAGTATGATCTGATAATTCTATGGATTTCCTGGGGGTCTGCTGTTATGTCCTCCTTTTCATTTCTGATTTTGTTGATTTGGGCAATCTCTCTCTGTTTTTTGATTAGTTTGGTTAAGGCCTTTTTATCTTGTTGACTTTTTCAAAGAACCAAGTCTTAGATTCATTGATTCTTTGTATTGTTCTTTTTGTTTCAATTGTATAGATTTCAGCTCTAAGTTTGATTATTTCCTGCCGTCTACTCATCTACTACCTGTCTACTATATCATAAGAATTTGATCTATGAGTTCAAAATATAATAAAAATTTTGAACTCAGATTGAATTCTTAAAATATATAATATGAAATACATTTGGTAAATGAACTTTTCCTTCTGAGAATGGCAAACTTTTACCATACAAATCTCAAGAGTCAAACAAAAACATGACTCCAGCATAGACTACCCTTCAAGAGGAACTCTGGACCAGTCTTGATGTTGGGGTGAGGAAAGCAATCTGCCTGGAGGAGATGCTGAACTAAGTCACATTGGGACCTTGGAAACTCCTGTTCTGTCTGGGGAGGAGATAAAGTGATGTCGAGAAGAGACAGTGCCTGGAAGGGGCAGGAGGAGGAATGGAGCTTGGATAAGGATGTACACAAATAAATATATGACTTTATTCATAACAAAATAAATAAATAAAATAAAATAAAAATATTTTCTTTTTTTTCCTTATTTATTTTGTATTTATCAAAAAAAAACACAGTAAAAAGAATTTAAAATGTGGAAGAGTTAACAATAACTATACAGAGGATAAGAATGATAAGCATGGCTTATCAAGGGTGGAAATACAAATAAGATTGCTACATATACATTTTTTTGTGTTCATCTTTTCCTCTGAATTTTTTTTTCCATCCCTGTATATCCTTATTCAAGGTCTCTTCCCCCTCCCAACACATCTGGTCATTTTTCTTCTCTGAAATTCCCCATGCCCTCCCTGGGCAGGGAGAAGACAGTCCTATGGTCCCACTGACCCAATAATGCTTAGATCAGTCTCCACTTCTGGCCAAATCCAGTTCTTTCCCCCCCACCTCAAGAGTGAGTCAGGTGTTCCTATAGTTGGACTGGGGTTTGAAGGGTCAGTCCAGGGTGTTTCTGATCCCAAGCTGTTCCGTGGTTGTGGTTTGCCGCTTGGGCATGTTTGGCTTTTTTTCTTGTTTGTTTGTTTAGAGACCACTAGTGAGTATATCCCCTGCTTATCTCTCTGAGTTTGTGAGACTTCGCTCAGGAGGATATTCTCCAAATCCATCCATTTGCCTGTGAATTTTAGGATATCATTTTTCCTTACTGCTGCGTAGTATTCCATTGTGTAGATGTACCACTGTTTGTTAATCCATTCTTCAGTTGAGGGACATCTAGGTTGTTTCCAGGTTCTTGCTATTACAAATAATGCTGCTATGAACATAGTTGAGCTAATACCTTTGGAGTGTGAATGTGCCTCTTTAGGGTATATACCCAGAAGTGGTATTGCTGGGTCCTTGGGGAGA
>PVIH01017444.1:0-41819 GCA_004025045.1 Sigmodon hispidus | reverse complement strand
AGCACAGGTCCCGGTGGTGGAACCAGAAGCAATGAGAGCTCAACTCTCCCTCCCAGGCCAGGATACAGGCACTGAGGCCTGCCGAACCCTCCTCACCTCTGGTCAGGGTTCGAATCCGCCCCTCAGAGACCCCTGCAGTTGGTTTGCTCAGTTCGCTCAGTTCGGGGTCGTAGTAGGAAGTCTTGCAGATTCCCTCAGCAGCAGCTGTGGGTGTCTGATTGTGCCTTGTATTAGGGTTTCTATTGTGGTAAAGACACACTATGACCACAAGAACTCTTTTAAGGAAAACATATTTATTTAGGGTGATTTGAAGTTTTCATTTTTCATTATCATCATGATACAATATGATAGAGTTCAGGCAGACATGGTGCTGGAGAAGTAGCTGAAAGTTCTATATCTTGACTTGTAGACAAGAGAAAGTGGTATGTCTCACTTGATGTAGCTTGAACATATATGAAGCCTCAGAGCCTTCTTCCATAGTGACAAACTTCCCCCAACAAGATCACACCAACTCCAACAAGACCACACCTCCTAAAAGTGTCATTCCCTTTAGGGGCCATTTTCTTTCAAACCACCACATCCCTCCTTAGGACTATCACTCATGGTAGCAGAAGGCTATATAGAAATTCCACAAGATGGAAGAAACAAACCAACAGTCCTCAGATATAATGCCTATGAACAATTCAAATGATTAGCACAATATGATAACCTTTTGGGTGCAGTATAGCAAATATATCTCGACAGTAACCAAATACTCTCTCCCCTTGTACTTAAGACCCATACAATAGGAAGTATACCATGTGTGGTTCTAGAAATCTAGCTAAGTACTCATTGCTAGTGAAATCATGGTTTTGGAAGAAGAATATACCACTAGTAATTTGCTAAACCAGCACAATTCCTAACAACAGTTTATAAACATTGATTTTTATATACACAGAAGTATAGTCTTCACTCCACAACACGAAAACTACTCTTTGCAAAAGTCAGAGACCATTATAGAAAACCACTCAAATGCAGGGTTTTGAAGTCCAGTCCCAATGAATTTACCTATAAAAGCATCCCACAACTAAGGCTCAGGGAATACTGTGGAAGAGGAGGCACTATATTGTTAGAGCTAGAGGATCACAGAGGTTGATGTGCAGTTATGTAGCTGTACTTGTAAAATCTTATCAATATGACTACTGAGATGTGATCTAGAGAAGGATGACACTTATCACCATGGCAAACTGGACAGGGAAAAGCCCACAAGGCCTCACCCATCACAAAAAATACAAACGACCACGTAAAAGTCAGAATGGGTAAGGTGGAACTCACAGGGAAGAGCCACCAGTTGGTTGTCCAATGCCAAATGGTCAGCCATGTAAACATACATATAAGTAACATTATTTGTACTCAATAAGTTTTATTTATGGAAATATATTTGTGTGCATATAACAAATGCATATATGTATTCAATAGTAGTTAGAAAGAGTCAATGTTTTTATGAAGGCACTTAGTGTTATGGACTTTCCTCTTTGCACAGCTTTCCTTGTCTTCTATTTTCACTGAATCCTAGGAAGTCTTTAAGTTCCTCATCTCTTCCTTGGTTCAGCATTCCTTCAGTAGAGTGTTGTTCAGCTTTCACGTGTTGCAGACTTTCTTAGTCGGGGTAGGTCAGCAGTAACCTATGGTGGTCTGATAAGATGACAGGGGTTATATCAATTTTCTTGGATCTGTTGAGACTTGCTTTGTACCTAAGTATGTGGTCAGTTTTAGAGAAGATTCCATGAAGTGCTGGGAAGAAGTTACATTGAATTCCATTTTCAAATCATGTGTTAACACCCTTTTTCATTAAGTTGACTGTCCTCTCTTACAAAATAGTTTTATCTACTTTGCTTTATTTGGTCACACTTCCAAACCTACTCTTGACTTCTGCACCAGGATTTTCCACTGGAGGTCTCGCTATGTTATAGATGAATTTGGGAGGAGAAAACTCATTTTGTCTTTTTGTGTTACTTCTATTATCTCATTGAGATCTCCTCATCAGGGTTTCAATTGCTGGTTAAATTTCTGTTGTTATTCTTGTTCTTTCAGTTAGGTTGTCTCTCTTTCTTTCAATGTATGAGTTTGCAGTGTTCAGGAGACAGAGTAGTTTGTAGTACATTTGTGGTCATGCTTTTATCTATTAACAGATGTTTAAGGCACTGGACTCTTTGTTCAGTCTGTTATTGTTGCTGACTAACAGTCCCTATCCAGAAGTTAACCCACTCTAACAACTGATTATCACATGACTCTATACCTGACACTTGATTGGTCCTGATTAGCCTAGAGGGTATGGTAAAGGGACCCTGAGGCTACTGTGTGCAATGCTGTATTAGTTATTCAAACATGAGTGGACAGACAAAAAAAGAAAAAAATTATTCTCAGTGACACTATTAATTGGTATTAGTTGCTGGATGGGAAGTAGAGGAGGAATGAGAATGACTGAGGCAGAGTAAAAACTGGCGTGTGGAATTTGTGGGAGTTTGGTTAGTGGCATACTAAACAGAGAGGGTAAAGATACGTACTCAGATGTCATAATCCAGGCCAGCCACTGGTCTTTGGGAGGTTTAAAGGAAGCGAAGTGGGTAGAAAAAGAGACAGGAAGGAAACAAGGAAAAACAAGGAGTGAGAACAAACTGTAAAAGATATGAGCAGTAGGGGGCAGTATAGTTCTGCTACACTGACGTCAGTATGCAGATAATAAATATTTGTTTTGGTGAGGAAGAAGCAGAGTGGAGGTGTAAGACAATGAAAACACTAATAATAATAGCTAAAGTGAGAAAACACAAGTGTGGAGATATTAAGATATGTGATTATTAGAATGTTATTTGTTTCTTTGGTCTGTTCTTTATCTGCTCCTGGTCTGAGTTATACTCTGTATAGATTTCACTATTGTAGTTCCCCTGCCTGTAGACTTTTCTGGACTGTGCTCTGTCATCTGTAGTTGGTCAATACAAACTCTGTCCTAATGCAGTCACTACATTGTGTGGTGCCCAAACCACAGTTGAGAGCTCCTGCTTTGCTACTCAGTGTGGCCTCCTTTCACTGGGGTGCTGAAGGTGGCCTTGGCTGCAGTCTCTGGAAAACCCTTCTATCAGAATCCTTCTGTAACAGTTATTACAGATTTTTGGGGGTAGAAGTTGCCTAGTATTGCAGCTGTGGTAATGGTTGCTGTGGCTGCACTTGCAGCAGGAAGTCCAGACTCAAGACAGATGGAGATCGTGAGTCTCATAGCAGAAGAGGTGTGTTGGGCCCTTGATCAAGTCAATGTGGAGACTGAAGAAGTAGCTGTGGGAGTAATGATGATGATGATGTTGTTTTTTTTTTTTATAAAGTTAAATGTTTTTAATTCTTTGAGAGTTTCATGCAATGTCTTTTTGTCATATTTATCCCTCATCTTCTCCCAGATCCCCCTACTCTCTTCCTATACAACTTCATGTTTTCCCTTCTTCCTCCCTCCCAACCTAGGTTCCTCCCTCCCTCCCCTATGTCCCTTTCTTTACCTCATCAAGTCAGCAGGTCATGTTGGATTAGCCTCTTATGTGTGGGTTCTGTCCTGGAGCATGGTCAGTATAACAGAAATCAAATTATTCCTATTTGCAGATAATATGATATTATATTCATGAAGTCCCAAAGCTTCCACCAGAAACAAATTTCTTCCACCAGGAAAAAAATTTTTGGAAACAACCAAATGGTAAAGTGCAAAGATACAGAATTAATTGGTAGAAGCAATAAATTTTCAATATCCCACCACCAATCACACTGATAAAAGAGGTCAAGGACACATGTCCCTTGTCTGTAATTTAAATAACTCTTCCTTTAATAAATCAGTTTTATCTCATAATTATTTTCTGGGCTCTGATTATTGTTTATCCTTACATGTCATTTGTGTTTATATTACATTTTGTGCTTTTTTTTTTTAAATTTCTGTGTGTGAATGTGTGTGTGTCTATATGTTTCTTGAGATTTCCTATCACTTTTTCTGTTTCTTCATTTGTTTTGTCTTATCTTTTTATTAAACAATTTCATTACATGCCAACCACAGTTACTCCTTCTCTCCTTCACTCTCCCCCCCGCCTCCTCCCTCCACATCCCATCCACTCCTCAAAGAGGGTACCAAATTCTGCCATAGTAACCTGAGGCAGTAGCAGCTCCCTTCCCCCTGCGTCCAGGACTAGCATGGAATTCTATCATAGAGAAAAATCTACTTTATGATATGATATAAGTACTGGTCTCACTGCCAGGGACCCTGTGATATATCAAGCCACACAACTGTCATCTACATTCAGAGGGACTTATTCAGTCCCATGCAGGTTCCCCAGCTGTCTTTCCAGAGTCAGTGAGCCCCCACTAGCTTGGGTCAGCTGTGTCTTTGAGTTTCTCCATCATGATCTTGACCTCTTTGCAATGGCATAATTTAAATGTTCTTGATTTGGAGAAGTATAGACTATTAGTAAGTGTTCATTTATTATTGTGACATATATCTATAAATGCTCAGGGAAAAAGATGGCAGTTGATGGAAATCTCAGCAGTAGGAGAGTGTACCTCAGAACAGTGCGACTCTATTCCTAGTGTCTGTAGCTACACAAAAGTCAAAGAGCAGTAATCAATAAACCCTAACAGTTCAGCCTTCCCCTCAGCCTGTGCTCTCTTCAGCCATGCACTTTTCAAATCTTTTTGGGGAGCTTCCATATTCCAGGATCTTGATGAGACTCACCTGAGAGCATTTGCCCATGCAATGTTCAGAACTTTTCTCTAAACTATCAATTCACTGCTTTGACCTCAGAACAGTGTCTTCACCATTGGTAGAAGGTTTCCATAATTCTAGCACATACTCATTTAAAAAATGTAATAACCTATGCCCATGTCTAAATATCATTTTTTCCAGTCATTTGCTCTCACTAATTCTCTTTTCCTCTTACAACTATCCCTTTCCTAGAATAAATGAACACTTTCTTTTAGTACTCATGAGTTCATGAGGCCAAATTGTACCTGTGTCTCTGGTCAAGAAAAGATTTACTGAAAGGTATTTGGTAGGCTTCACTCATGACTTTCTTTATACTTTCCAGGAAGAATGCAAGATGCCTGTGTGTCTTATCTTTTCTCTGCAATCAACCCCATAGAGCTCAACAATCATAAATAAATTGAAGACTTCTTTGGAAAAGAAGGCTCTGACTGAGGAAACAAAAGTGAACACTGCAATGAACAAGATAGCCACAGTCTTTGAACTGTTGTTCTTAAATATCTCTCAGTGTGAGGCAGGTCAAGTGGGGCTCCCGGTGCCTCATGTAACAGCTTCTCCAGGTTATTGTTCTTCCTAAAATAATGACAATGGGGGCTGTTTTCTTGAAAACACAGGCTTATATGTCTCCTCTTCTTCCTTTGTTAGTATTGTTAGTATTTTTCCACTTTGCTATTTACTTTCTATTTCTATCTATCTGTCTACCCTCTATTTGTCTGTCTGTCTATCCATCTAACTGTCAGTCTGCCTGCCTATCTATCTATCTATCTATCTATCAATCAATCATCTATCTATCTATCTATCTATCTATCTATCTATCTATCTATCTATCTATTTTGTCTGTTTATCCATCTAATATCTCTTTTTAATCTCTT
This sequence comes from Sigmodon hispidus, assembly GCA_004025045.1. NCBI lineage: Eukaryota > Metazoa > Chordata > Mammalia > Rodentia > Cricetidae > Sigmodon > Sigmodon hispidus. Next base: position 36,182 of record PVIH01017444.1, on the reverse strand, counting down.
GTTAGTCTTCTGTGGTTATATTTATGACCTTACAGAATCATATTTTAGTAACAGATAAATGAGAATATTGCCTTAATTAGTAATCTTGGTTGATGAAACTGTTTTCTCAAAATCAAGAAAGAGACTGATCCTTGTTTGTTTGTTTTTTTTTTTTCTGTTCAAGGTTTACCAAATTCCAAAGGTTTCTTGTGTATCATTCCTAAAATGTTGGTTGTCTCCAAAGTTATGTGCATCATTTTGTCAATTCTTTTTCATTCTGGTGAGTATATTTTCCGATCCTAGATGAGAACCTTAAGCATATTCTAAAAAAGAATCAGGGAAGCAGAAACTCCGTAAAATGAATGTATGAGCTTGTCTTATTTGACTCTGAGCTTGTCGTGTTTCAAATGTCTCTGAAATTACAGCAGTGGATTTCTTTTTCTAAGTAGTCCACATTGGAGAAGTTTGAAGAGAGCAGTATGAAAAGAATGGGCTGTGTGGACTTTCAGTTATTGCTCATTGGCACTCCACATTGCTACTAAATCCTGTTGTCAACTGCAAAGTTGAGGAAAGAATCACATCTTTAAATATGCCATTCCTTGAAAGTCTAATTTGTTTGATACCTTTAGACCCTGTTAGTTACTGTATATATTAGTGGTTTTATTCTCTGCTAAGTTCAGGATTGGCTCTGAATGACAAAATGAAGCATTTGTGAAATGTGACCTAGTATCTTGAAATTATAGTTGATAATTTTTTTCTAAAATGTAAATGAATACATAATAGATATTTTGAAATCTGAGGTGAAGTTATTTCACTTAAAATATATATGAAGTTAATCTGTCTAGATACAACAAATGAAAGATAATACCTTTACATAGGAGAGTAACATATATTACTACTTTTCTATATACATATATATATTTGAAAAGTAGAATTGTGTAGATTTGTATGTATTTTTAGTTAATTTTTTTACTACTACCACAAAATTCTTATTTATTACTTAACAGCTGTAGGCAATTTACAACAATGTTTACTATACTTAGATGTAGGTTCTTCTCATCATAAACAATGTGGACAAGGCTGTTTTTATACATTTTTATGTCTTCTCTGTTCTGTTTTCAGAAAGCTCCTTTATATCATCAGCATTATACAACAGACAAGTAAGTTACTATGATTTGATATGGTAATTTTAAAAGTAAAGTTTTCTTTATAAACCAGCCAATATAATGAAAATTTTACCAAATAAGTTCTTTAAAATATAAAAATGGTAGGTTTTAATCAAAATAAGTCCAAAACACAAATGCAAGATAAGTCATTATTGATACAAGATGAAATAATATGTATCTTAATCCCAAATTTTAGTCATAGGAAATCAGGTGTATAATTCAGTATCTACACAATCCAGTGGGAACAGCTCAATGACTTACATATACTCACAATGTAGAATCTTACATTAGAAAATAAATGAATGAGTTGCCTATCTAAATATCAATATATTTGTATATCTGTGACATATGTGTCACAAAGATGTATAAAAAAGTGAGTCCCATGCATATAGTTTTTATTATGCAATATATATAGTATTGCAGTCTTTGTATAAATCACCAACATATATAAATTGAAAATGTATGTTTATGAATATCCATATAATTGAGATGTATTGACATGTAAATGTACAGTAAATATGTTCATGGAATTGCAGAGGAAATTACAAATGAATAAGAGAATAATCAATAAAAATTCAATTTGGTGGTGGGGAATGAAGGGAATGCTCTCTGGTGTAAATGTTATAATGTGAGTTGTCTGCTTTACAAGATGATGTTACACCACCTGTGTGTGTGTTCTTATTAGTAAAGGCTCACAAACTAAAAATATGATAATTATTTTCACATGTTATATGTTCTTTACATCTATGGGTAGGTTATATATACACTTTTTTGTATGGCATTATATACAAAGAGTAAAGGAGATCTTATTCAATAGCACATCATCTATTACATTTCTGTTATCATTGTGTGTTTTTCAGACAATATGTAGTATCTATAGTCCTCTAGGAAGTTGTACCAAAGAGTATTATCCAGTCTGTGGAACTAATGGCTGTACTTATTCAAACATATGCGTTTTCTGTATCGCATACAGGTAAGAATCCAATACTAAATGCAAGTAATTCCTTAGTAATGGAGACTTAGATGAAAATTCTTAGATTTTTGTTATTGATGTTCCATGTTCATAATAAACTAAAGAAATAACCCTACCAAACCAATATGCTATAAAACTTAAAGAAACATATTTACCTCCCTTTAATATGAATTCTGAAAGTGGCTTTTTCATTTGGGACTTAAGAATATAGTTGTGTTAAACATTGTGCAAACAAACTAATTTGTTAACTTAATTATTTAGAATTACTAATTGCAGATGTGTAAATATTATGAAATAATTTCAAAGCCCTGATGCTTAATAGATCTCTGTTCTAGTATGCAATCTATCATGGTAGAAAGAGACTCCCTGGCAGGATCTTCATGTCCCCTGAACTCCATGAAAGATTATACACCACAGGATATCCAGGGACACCTCTATCAACACCCCTGATGTTTCTGTTCTGTGATCAGATAGCTGTGTCTCATTTATGAAGATTTTTTTCTGCTATTTTCTATCACATGGTCTCAATGTCTTAACAATTCTCTAATTGTCACATCTTTCCCAAGGACCTTTAACAATCTCTAATTCTTTTTTTTTTAGAGTTTGGGCAAGCTTCAAGTCTAAGGTAGAGCTGAGGCAGTAGAGAGAGCCCTTTACACCCACAGTTGAAAGTGAGCAGATGCTGGGAGCAGACAGCATCTAGTTGCTCATAGAAGGCAGCATTAATGTTCTTAATTCAATCTTTCTCTTTGACAATTACATGATACACTACCCAAAGAGTTTGATGTATTTTTCAATAGTTTCTTTCAACACATTTGACCTATTTTTCATTTTTTTCATTACAGACAAAGTCGTGGTTTAATTAATTTTGCACATTATGGTGATTGTTGAGTTTTTGATGGAACTACATATTCCTATGGATCTTATTATGATACAATTTTGCACTGAAGTCTATCATGGACTGGAGATTTTGTCATCAGGTTCTCATAGTTTTAGAAGATTTGGTTAATCTCTGTGTAGGATACATGAAAGATGCTGGACTGTCACTGCTCTTGGACTTCTGAGATTCTGAGAATTCAAGGTTTTACTTTCTATGGTCAATACTTAATAACATCTAAAAATCTAAAGTCTTAATTTTATATTCTGTAAACTGACAACATAAAATAATCAATACCCTAGTTATTATTTTTAGAAAAATCTGAAAGTACATTAACTCTCTTGGAGGACGGAAAGATGGTTCAGTGGTTAGAGAAGCAAGATAATCTTGGGGAGAACCCAAGTTTGGATAACAGCACCATGTTTGGTGAATTATGACCACCTCCAGGGTCTCATACCATCATCTGTTCACCGTGAACACCTGTTCAGATATGTTATACAGACACAGACACAGACACACACACCACAGCACATCACACCACACAGACACACACATACACACACACACAGAGAAACACAAAAATAAATAAAAATAAATTCTTTAAAAACAAATGCTATTTGCTTATTTTGGTAATGAGATGATCCAAACTCATACTTTTGACAAATACTTATGACAGGTTTTGAAGTAAAGTGCTGATTTTTTGGATTATACATTTGGAATGTCTTTTTCTGGAAATAACTTCCACCTCAGAGTTGAACTTTTGTGGCCTGGTCTTGCAACAAAGATGCCCACATGCATGAAGTTCATCTAAACTGTATTCTCTTTCTTTTCTTTGTGAACATTCTATGCCCCTGAGCCAGAACAATGTAGGAGGGCATTGTGGAAACTGTCCACAGGAAGCAACTTACTGAAAGAAACCTTGAAAGCAAATATGCATTGGAAATGATGAAAGCAACATGTGGTTCTATATTGATAATATATGTTTTCAGCCAAGTGGTATTCTAGGTCATTAAAAGAAGCACTTTACTGTTCAAAGCTTTTAAAATGACTTGCTTCTTTAATCAGTTATAGTCCCTTATATTCTACCTATATATACATACATATGAATATATTTGTATTATGGCAATTAATCTCTCTCTGTGTCTCGATGTGTGTGTGGTGTGTTTACCATTTGGTGTGTGATAGAGAGTTGATACTAGTAACAGAGATTGAAATAAAAGGACCCATGTTTGCCTCAGCTGAACTGGAGAGAGCCAGAATATCCAGCAAATGGCTACAGGTACAAGTGAAATCAATGTACCTTGTAATTGTTATTTTATTCAACACATTATGCCTTGTAAAAAAGCAAAATCAGACAGGCAAGAAAAAATAGAAGTCAAAAGAATTTCCATTCTTTTGTGTGCCATGTTTTATGTATTCTTCATTAAATAGGGCAATGACCTTTGTTTAAGACAGATGGAATGGTCAGAAGTAGAAAATTCAGCCTGGGCTTGCTCTTGATAAAAACACTACAAAGAGGAAATATCTAATATTTATTATAGCATCACTAAGTTTGGTGCCTCATCTGAAAATGAACCCTTTCTCCTGAATTCAGCCTAGAAAATTTTCTGCGTAACGTGAATTCTAGTTGTTATTAAATGAAAACTTCAAGCCAGATATCAGGGAAAACCTGGAATATTAGAGGAAGGAAGCAGAACACAGTCAAATATCACCCAGCAAACAAAAAACATGTAAGAAATGAAACAGCTGTCTTTCTGGATAGCCACCCAAGGTTCTTCTGTATTGTGGAAACATTCATCTTTAGTTTACAGGCCTAGCATGTATGATGTACTTCTCTGTGAAGCAGGATATTCTCAAAGACCTTTGTACCTTGACTTGGCAAGGTTCAGCAATTCTTTTTTTGTGTAAGTCTTCTACTTGTCTATTTTAAATATCATACTGTCAGCATTCAAGGCAAGAGTACTTTCTTGCTCAGTAGCTAACTCTTGTCACAGAGGTCAGCTCTATATGGAATTTCTTTGATGTCCATCATCTTCTCTGAAGTAGATTTGGCTTCCAGGAGCAGATGTTCCATTGTCATAAAAATAAGAACCTATATTATTAAAATATCTTAAATGCCATATTATATGAATCTTTGAAGTGTTTGAAGACCTGTTCATCTAAAATATATCTGTTTAATCTTGAAAACATATCTGATATGACTGTAAGATTGATTGTAATATCTGACTACTAACTTGCATTTCTTTATATTCTAATTAGTTGGTAATAATACCTTTCATGGACTCGAAATTTGTATTACATTGTTAGATTAACTGTATAATACCTTCAACAAGCATAGAAATATATATAGTAACAAAATTGATCTCAAATTTATGTAAATATACACAATTGTATATAACATACAAAAATTCAATCCAATGTAAAATATTTAAAGCTAGTAATGACTTTTTAAAAATAAATTCATAATCTATCCATACATTCTATCTGTATCCCCATTTTTTATTTCTTTTTTAAATAAGAACCCTGAATCTCATCTCTCTAGTTTTTATTGAACCATAACCAATAACAATTTTTAACCAATTACCCTAAGCAATAGCAATCATCCATAACATGTTGAAAGACCTAAACCCACCCACTACACCTCTTGGGAATGTGGGTGCCAGTTTCTTAAATTTTTGTCCTGCTGTCTGGGGGAAATGGCATGTTTAGGGGATCCTGAAAAGGAAAGTTTTGCTAATTGTCATTTATGAAATATGTAGCTGTGTCACTTGATGTCCAGTTTCTGCATAATGGGGAAGTACAGAGTTTGAATTCCTGTCTAGAGTAGTCTATGTAGCTAATTTATCTCAGCTAGCCACCTTAAAATTGTTCTGAGAAGTTTGTAGTCCAAATCTGATTTTTGGTTGTTATTTTCAGCTTAGTGGCTTTGTAATAGTCCAGGTGAAATCATTGTTGTGGGACCTCGTCTTCCTTTTGGATACTTTAAGTTTACAATTAGGCATTGTCATGAGTCACTGCAGAAAACTGATAAGAGATGAAAAACCCAACACAATGTACAGGAAGCTAAATAAAGCCCTTTATCTATAATTAACTAGTATTCTATATGAACATCAATATCATGACAGAAAGTTTAAAATATATACATATATACATAATCTTATAGATTTTGATATAAGCATTTATTCAGCATAGAATTAGTAACAATAGAATAGTTCCTTATTTGAAATTATTGTTCTGTCCCATATCAGATAATTATTGTTCTGTCCCATATCTGATTCTGACATGATTCAGAGATTTTGCATTTTTCTTTAACAAGTATGCTTGGTTTTAGAGAAGGAGAGAACCATACTCCAACTCTAAAGCCAGGTTTAAATTATAATTAAACTGGGACTTTAACTTCTCTTATAAATAAATACATACAGAAGTTAAGTAATGAAATTTTACCCTGTAGAGTAAATGGGTACCAATAGGTTCAATAATCCTTTGTGTGTAAATTTTTATAGATAACCTCCCTTCTGCTAGACACCTAGATGTCCAAGGTCATTTAACTCCTAGAAAATGGGTGCTGTGGGAATATGTTCTGAAACTTTGTAAATATTTGTCCCTCCTATTGGTTTAATAGAAATGCTGATTGGTGGAAGGCAGACAGGAAGTGTGGGTGGGGCTACCAGACTAAGAAAATTCTGGGAACAGGAAGAGCAGAACAGAGATGCCAGAGAGACAAGCACAGAAGCCAGCAGATGCCAAGGACCACTATGCTGCTTTGAGTAAAGGTACTGAGCTACATGGCTGAGCAAGATAAGAATCATGAGTTTAAGAGTAAAGAGTAAGCAAGTTATATGCCTGGGCCCTAGTTCAATCAGCATAAAATTAATACAAGCATCTTTGTGTTTCTGTGGGACAGTGGGTAAGAATCTGTAGGCTGAGCTGGAAAGTTTGGGACAGAAACTTATTACTACAAATGTGTATTTCTAGTTTTCTGTAAAGACAAAAACCAAAACCTGCCCCAACACTTTGTTTTTCTTACAAATTAAAAAATTGTGATATGGGTAGATGAGACATCATTTCTTATTTTCATGAAGTTTCTCTGGTTCAAACTGAGTCTCTGTTAAATTTGATGGTATCTATAGCAGTTTTTCACCTGTGGAAACAAAAGCAAAACCTCTTCCCCAATGTAGCACATAGCCTGGATTCCATTATGAGGTCAGTACATCTTTGAAGTAGACAGGCTGATTTAGCTTTGTTGTTTTTCTATAGTCAGATGCCTTTCCGAAGCTGTTGTTCCTTTCTCATTAGCACTGAGAAAATTCAAAGTTAATAAAGCACTCTGTAGTCTATTTTTAGGGATCTTTTTTATTCCTTTCTGTTTATTTAGCATATCACTTAGAGTTCAATTTGATCTCTCTATGACTGCTTGCCCTGTAGAATTGTATGGTAATAAGTAATATGTTATAATATGCTTTATATTATAATAAGGAAAGAAATGTTTCATTTTACTAGACATATGCTGGGGCATTGTTATCTTAATTTGTACAGGTATCCCCATGAAGGCCATAACTTCTTACAAATGTGTCATTATAGAATCAGCCTTTTCTGAATTCCTGAAAACATATCTATTATATGATGTAGATATTTTAATTTTCAAAATTCTGTTAAATGCAACAAATCCATCTGCTAAATTTCATTTTTATGTATACTTTTAGTATTCTTGCTGGCAATGGAATTTGGTTATGGAAGGATCAGATAGGACAACTTTTTGAATTTTTTTGACCTGTTGCCAAGTAATAGAGAATTTTTTTCCTAAGTTTTTGGTTTTTGATATTGATGTGATTTTTTTTAAATGAAACTCTGAGGTCTCTAGCATATTCCCTATTAGTAATTTATTAATTTCATCATTACCTTGTGCTAAAGGACCTGGCAGACCTGTATTGGATTGAATGTGTGTTATATAAAAGGGATGATTCCTATTCTTGATTATTTTTTGTAACAGAATTAATAATGAAATTAATTCTGACTCATAATTAATAAAATCAGCAGTTTCAATGTATAGAAAAACTCTTTCTGCATACTGAGAGTTAATATCTATGTTAAGAGGTTTGGTAAAATCTATTAATATCATCATAATAGCATATATTTCTGACTTTTGAACAGAATTATAAGGGCTTTGAGCCACTTTACTTATACTATACTTTTCTGATTTGTAACCTGACTTTCCTGATTTGTTTGCATCAGTATAAAATGTAGGGGTTCCAGAAATTGGTTTATCTCATGCAACATTAAAAAGAATACAGTTAGATTTCATTATAAATTCAATTCTTTTGAGGATATTTGTTGTTAATATCGCTCAAAAAATTACAACACATTCTTTGCCAAGGTTCACTTTCTGCCCATAATTGGTCAATTTCTTTATTAGCTAAAGATACAACAATGACAAAGTATAAATTTTCCTTTAAAAAAACAATTCAGAAATCTTTTCCACATATATCTTTACTTTTTTACTTGGCTTATATGGTTGAAATAGCCATTCCAATATAACATTTTCTCTTTGCATTAAAATACCTGTAGGAGAATGCTCAGAGGTCAAGCTAACTAGACTGCAATTAAGGTCTGGATCTACATGATTCACATGTGCATTTTCTGATTTCTTTTCCACCAAAGCCAATTCTCTCTCAGCTTCAGGTGACAGTTCTCTTAGACTGTTTAAGTCCTTGTCATCATTTAAGGTTTTGAACAAATTATCCAGTTCATCATTTTTTATTCCAATAGTGGTTTGTAAATTGGCAATGTATCCTAGCAATCTTTAAGTGTCAATCATTAAGTGTCTTCACTCTATCTTTCCTAATTTGTAGCTTTTGGGGTCTAATTTTTCATTGGTCATTTTGTAACCCAAATAATTAATGGAATCTCTTCTTTGTATTTTTTCAAGGGCAATTTGTAATCCCCAAGCAGATAACTTTTTTTTCACATTTCAAACATTTTTTCCTAAGGTATCAATATTTGAATCAGCCAACAAGAAGTTGTCCATGAAATGATAAATGATAGATTTGGGGAATTTGTTATGTATCTGCTCTAATAGCTTTTGTACAAAATATTGGCAAAGAGTGGGGCTATTCAGCATTCCTAGAGGAAGGACCCTCCATTGATATCTCATTACAGGCCTAGAATTATTATAAGTGGGCATTTTAAAGGGAAATTTTTCTTAATCTTTTTCTTGAAAGGTATTGTTAAAAAACCCAGTCTTTTAGCTAATAAATTAATTATTAAAAATCAATAATTATAATAGTTCATTCTTCAGGTAACAGAGAAGGCAAAGGAATTCCAGACTACAGAGGGCCCATGACTGGATCACCATGTTTATCATCCTTAGATCTGTTAACATTCTCCATTTTTAAGATTTAGATTTCCCTAAAAGAAATAGAAGAAAATACAACAAAAAATTGGAAGATGAACAAATCTATGAAAGAAACATACCAGGAACTAAAAACTGAAATAGAAGCAATAAAAAAGGCACAGAATGAGGCAAAGATGGAAATAGAATACCTGAAGAAAAAGCTGGAACACCAGATACAAATATAACCAACAGAATTCAAGAGATGGAAGATAGAATCTCTGAAGTGGAAAACTCAGTAGCTCAAATAGATATATCAATCAAAGAAAATACTAAAACCAAAAAAAGCCATAACTCAAAATGTTCAGGAAATCTGGGACACCTGAAAAGACCTAACTTGAGAATAATAGGAATAGAAGAAGGAGAAGAATACCAGCTCAAAGGCACAGATAATGTGTTCAATAAAATCATAGAAGAAAATTTTCCTAACTTGAAGAAGGAAATGCCTATAAAGACACAAGAAGCTTACAGAACACCAAATAGATATGACCCCCGCAAAAAGTCAGCACGTCACATTATAATCAAGCCACAAAACATACCGAACAAAGAAAAAATTTTAAGAGTTGGGAAAAAAGGGCCAACTTACCTATAAAGGCAGACCCATCAGAATAACACCTGACTATTCAATGGAAACGATGAAAGCTAGAAGGGCTTGGTCAGAAGTTATACAGATGCTAAAAGAGCATGTCTGCCAAACTAGAATACTATACCCTGCAAAATCATCAATCACCATAGATGGAATAAACAAGATATTTCATGCCAAAGTCAGACTGAAACAATACCTATCTACCAATCCAGCACTACAGAAAGTATTAGAGGGAAAATTCCAACCTAAGGACCCCAGATACACCTATGAAACAACAAACAATCAATAACCCCACAGAAGAATACCCCAGAGAAAGGAAATACAAACAAGTTACTACCAAAAATAGCAGGAAATATCAATCAGTGGTCACTAATATCCCTTAATATCAATGGACTCAATTCTCCTATAAAATGACACTAACAAGATGGATACAACAACAAAAGCCATCCTTCTGTTGCCTACAAAAAAACACACCTCAACTGCAAAGACAGACACAGGCTCAGAGTAAAGAGTTGGGAAAAGATTTTCCAATCAAATGGCCCTAAGAAACAAGCTGAGGTTGCCATTCTAACTTCTAACAAAATAGACTTTAAATTAAAATCAATTAAAAGGGACCAAGATGGTCATTACTAATTCATCACAGGAAAAATTGGTCAAGAGGAGATTTCAATCCTGAATATTTATGCCCCTAAATAAGGGCACCTACCTATGTAAAAGAAACACTGCTAAAGCTCAAATCCAGCATCAATTCTCACACCCTAATAGTGGGAGACTTCAATACCCCACTTTCACCCCTGGTAGGTCAACCAGACAGAGACTCAACAGAGAAATAAGGAGTCTAACAGAGGATATGATGCAAATGGATTTAATAGATATCTATTATGGTAAATAACCCACTGTGAGATATATATTAAGTACTATTTATTATCTAAAATTCACTTACAGAGAAAGGTTTTGTTCAAAGGGAGAAAGAGGTGTGGAAGCAGCATGCCAGAGAGTTTCCAACCTGGTCCACAGTCGATCCAGGAACCGAGCAGGAGCCTGGCTTCCACTCTCGCCCCCCCTCCCTGGCCTTTACTTCAGACCTCTTTCCAGTTGACCACAGCCCGCTCAGCTCCAGCACTCCCACATGTAGCTTCTGATTCCCACTACAGATATCTACAGAAGCTTCCACCCAAAGGCAAAGGAATATACATATTTCTCAGCTCCTCATGAAACTTCCTCCAAAATTGACCACATAATTGGTCATAAAGCAAATATCAACAGATACAAAAAAATGAAAATAATCCCTTGTAACATATCGGACCACCAGGGTCTAAAGTTAGAGTTCAACAACATCAAAAATCAAAAAAAGCCTTCCAACTCATGGAAACTAAACATCACTCAGCTGAACCACCTCTGGGTCAAGGAAGAAATTAAGAATGATATCAAAGACTTCCTAGAATTTAATGAAAATGAATCCACAAAGTACCCAAACTTGTGGGACACAATGAAAGCAGTCTTAAGGGGAAAATTCATAGCACTAGACGCCTATATGAAAAACCTTGAGAAATCCCACACTAGAGACCTAACAGTGCAGCTGAAAGCCTTAGAACAATTAGAAGCAAACTCACCTAGAATGAGTAGACAGCAGGAAATAATCAAACTTAGAGCTGAAATCAATACAATTGAAACAAAAAGAACAATACAAAGAATCAATGAATCAAAGAATTGGTTCTTTGAGCAAGTCAACAAGATAGATAAGCTCTTATCCAAACTAACCAAAAAGCAGAGAGAGAGTATCCAAATCAACAAAATCAGAAATGAATAGGGGGACATAACAACAGACCCCCAGGAGATCCAGAGAATTATCAGGTCATATTTTGAAAATCTGTATTCCACAAAAATTGAAAAACCTAGAAGAAATGAACAGCTTTCTGGACAGGTACCATCTACCAAAATTAAATGAAGATCAGATTAATTACCTATAACCCTTAAGGAAATTGAAGCTGTCATTAAAAACCTCCCCAAAAATAAAAGCCCTGGTCCAGATGGTTTCAGTGCAGAATTCTACCAGACATTCAAAGAAGAATTATTACCATTACTCCTCAAACTATTTCACACAGTAGACTGAAGGAATATTGCCAAATTCCTTTTATGAGGCCACAATTACCCTAATACCCAAGCCACTCAAAGACCCAACAAAGAAGGAGAACTACAGACAAATTTCCCTCATGATTATTGATGCTAAAATTCTCAACAAAATTTTAGCAAACCATATACAACAATATATAAAAAATATCATCCACCATGACCAAGTAGGCTTCATTCCAGAAATGCAGGGCTGGTTTAACATACAAAAAACCAAAAATGTTATCCATCATGTCCATCATACTAAAGGAACAAAACCACATGATCATATCCTTAGATGCTGAAAAAGCCTTTGACAAAATCCAACACTCCTTTATGATTAAAGCCCTGGAGAGATCAGGAATACAGAGAGAATACCTGAATATAATAAAGGCAATTTAAAAGAAGCCGACAGCCAGCATCAAACTGAATGGAGAAAAACTCAAAGCAATCCCACTAAAATCAGGAACTAGACAAGGATGTCCTCTCTGCCCTTATCTATTCAGGATGGTTCTTGAAGTTTTAGCTAAAGCAACAAGAGAATGAAAGGAGATTAAGGAGATACAAATTGGAAAAGAAGAAGTGAAACGATCTCTATTTGCAGATGATATGATTGTATACATAAGTGACCCACAAAATTCTACCAGGGAATTGCTACGGCTGATAAACACCTTCAGCAACATAGCAGAATATAAGAATAACTCAAAGAAATCAGTAGCCCTTCTATACACTAAAGATAAAAGGGCTGAAAAAGAAATAAGGAAAACATTAACCTTTATAATAGCTGCAAATAGTATTAAATACCTTGGAGTAATTATAACCAATGAAGTAACAGATCTATTTGACAAAAATTTTAAAACACTAAAGAAAGAAATTGAAGAGGATATCAGAAAATGGAAAGCTCTCCCATGTTCCTGGATAGGTAGGATCAACATAGTAAAAATGGCAATTCTACCAAAGGTACTCTATAGATTCAATGCACTACCCATCAAAATCCCCACACAATATGTTTTGGACCTTGAAGGAACAATACTCAACTTCATTTGGAATAACAGGAAAGCCAGGATTGCCAAAACCATTTTGCTCAACAAAAGAACCTCACGAGGCATCACCATCGCTGACTTCAAGTTATACTCTAGATCTACAGTAATAAAAACAGCCTGATACTGGCATAAAAACAGACTTGTGGATCAATGGAACAGAATTGAAGATCCAGACATTACCCCAAAATCCTCCCTTTGCCAGCAAATTTTAGGATAGCATTATTTATTACTGCTGAGTAGTACTCCATTGTGTAGATGTACACTTGAGGGGCATCCTAGGTTGTTTCCAGGTTCTTGCTCTTATGAATAATGCTACTATGGACATAATTGAGCTAATGCTTTTGGGGTGCCAATATGCATCTTTAGGGAATATGCTCAGTACCTGTAATGCTGGATCCTTGGGAAGATTGATTCTCAATTTTCTGAGAAACCTCCATATTGTATTCCAAAGTGGCTGAACAAGTTTACACTTCCACCAACAATGGAAGAGTGTTCCCCTCACTCTGCATCCTCTCCAGCACAGACTGTCATCTGTGTTTTTAATCTTAGACATTCTGACAGGTGTAAGGTGGTATCTCAAAGTTGTTTTAATTTGCATTTCTTTGATGGCTAAAGATGTTGAGCACTTTTCTAGTGTTTCAGCCATTTGTTATTCTTCTGCTGAGAATTCCCTTTTTCATTCTGAACCTCATTTTTTAATTGGGTTATTTAGGGGTTTGGGCTCTAGTTTCTTGAGTTATTTATATATTTTAGAGATCAGTCCTCTGTCACTTGCAGAGTTGGTGAAAATCTTTTCCCATTCTGTATTCTGTCATTTTGTCTTATTGACAGTGTCCTTGGCTTTACAGAAGCTTCTCAGTTTCAGGAGGTCCCATTTATTGATTGTCGTTCTTAGTGTTTGTGCTACTGGTGTTATATTTAGTAAGTGGTCACCTGTGTCAATGCATTAGAGGGTATTTTCCACTTTCTTTTGTATTAAGTTCAGTGTGGCTGGGTTTATGTTGAGGTCTTTGATCTACTTGGATTTGAGTTTTTGTAGGGTGATAGGTTTGTATCTATTTGCATTGTTTTACACACTACCATCCAGTTATGCCAACATCATTTGTTAAAGATACTATCTATTTTCCATTGAAAATTTTGGGCCTCTTTGTCAAAGATCATAGAAGTGTGGGTTAATGTCGGGGTGTTCAATTCGGTCTGTAAAAAATTGTGTTGGGATTTTGTTGGGAATTGCATTGAATCTATAGCTTACTTTTAGTAGATATGCCATTCTTACTATGTTGATTTTCCTTATCCAGGAACATGGGAAATCTTCTCATTTTCTGCTTCTAATTGTTCTAAAGCCTTCAGCTACTGTGTAGTTAGATCTCTTCTTTGAGATTTCTCTAGGTTTGTCATATAGGGATCTAGTGCTGTGAGTTTCCCTCTTAAGACTGCTTTCATTGTGTCCCATAATTCTGGGTATGTTGTGGATTCATTTTCATTAGTTTCTAGAAAGTCTTTGATTTCTTTCTTGACTTAGAGGTGGTTCAGTTGAGTGATGTTTAGTTTCCATGTCTTTGTAGGCTTTCTATGATTTTTGAAGTTGTTGAACTCTAACTTTAGACCATGGTGGTCTGATATGATACAAGTGATTATTTCTATTTTTGTACTTATTGATATTTGCTTTATGACCAATAATGTGATCAATTTTAGAGAAAGTTTCATGTGGGGCTGAGACATATGTATATTCCTTTTTGGTTGGGTGGAAGCTTCTCTAAATATCTACTAAGTCCATTTGCACCATCACCTCTGTTAGACCCCTTATTTCTCTTTTTAGTCTCTGTGTGGTTGACCTATCCATGGGTGAAAGTGGGGTATTGAAATCTTTCACTATTAGAATGTGACATTTGATGTGGTGTTTGAGGTTTACTAGTGTGTTTTTTACATATGTAAGTGCACTTATATTAGGGGCAAAAATATTCAGGATTGAATCTCATTTTGATCTAAATTTCCCAAGAGGAATAAGTAATGTTCATCTTGGTCTCTTTTAATTCATTTTAGTTTGAAGTCTACTTTGTTAGATAGTAGGATGACAGCACCAGCTTGTTTGTTGGGGCCATCTTTTCTCAACCTTTTACTCTGAGTCTGTGTCTGTCTTTGAAGTTGAGGTGTATTTCTTATATGCAGCAGAAAAATGTCTTCTGATTTTGTATCCATTGTTCGAGGGTGTGTTTTTCTATAGGTGAATTGTGTCCATAGATTTTAAGGAATATTTATGACTAGTGATTGTCATTTTTTGTGGTAGCTTGTATGTATTTCCTTTTTTGTATTTTTCTTCTGGGGGATTATCAATTGCTTGTGGTTTCATGGGTGTATCTGGGTTCCTTATGTTGGAGTTTTCCCTCTAGTGTTTTCTAAAGGGCCGAATTTGTGGATAGGTATTGTCTAAATCTGATTTTGTGGTGAAATATTGTTTACTCCATCAATGGTGATTGATAGGTTTGCTGGGTATAGTAGTCTGGGTTGGAAGCTATACTTTTTTAGTTTCTGTAGAACAACTGACCAAGACCTTCTTGCTTTCATTGTTTGTTTGTTTATTTATTTATTTATTTATTTATTTATTTATTATGAATAAAGTCATATTTTCTATCTGTATATCCTTGTTCAAGGTCTCTTACCCCTCCCACCCCCTCCAGCCACTCTATTTTTTCTACATGCCCCCATCTCCTCCCCAGCAAGGGCAGGAGGTCTCAACTTTCATAGTTTCCATTGAATAATCTGGTATTATTCTGATGGTTCTGCCTTTATAGGTAATTTGGTCTTTACTTTTGCAGCTCTTAGTATTTTTTCTTTATTCTGTGTGTTTTGTGGCTTGATTACTATATGGCAAGCAGATATTCTTTTGGGGGTTGTCTAATCTATTTGATGTTCTGTATGCTTGTTATATCTTTATAGGCATTTCCTTTAGATTGGGAAAGCTGTCTTTTATAATTTTGTTGAATGTATTTTCTGTTCCTTTGAGCTGGTATTCTCCTTCTTCTATTGCCATTATTCTCAGGTTTGGTCTTTTCATGGTATCCCAAATTTCCTGAACATTTTGTGTTATGGCTTTTTTAGTTTTAGTGTTTTCTTTGACTGATGTCTCTATTTCCACTATTGAGTCTTTCACTCCAGAGATTCTCTCTTCCATCTCTTGGATTCTGGTGGTTATGCTTGTTATCTGTAGTTCAAATTTATTTCTCCAGATTTTCTATTTCTACCTTTGCCTTATTTTGTGCCTTCTTTATTGCTTCTATTTTAATTTTTAGTTCCTGGAATGTTTCTTTCATTTGTTGGTTTTTCTTTTCTTAGTTTGTTTGTTTTCTTTCAAGGATTTATCTCTTCCAATTTTTTGTTTGCATTTTCTTCTATTTCTTTAAGATAATTTTTCATATTCTTTTTAAAGGCTTCTATAATCATCATAAAGGTGTTTCTGATGTTGTTTTCTCTTCACTGCTCTTTTCAGATCTTGGTGTTGTATAACCACAAGTTTCTTCTTGTGTTGTCTTGTTCTTTATATCCTTATATGTATTCTTGCACTTGAGCCTGTACATTGCTTCAGTGTTTCACTCTTAGTCAACTCCTAGTCAGTTGTGGCTTGAGGGCTTCTGTGTCTTTTGTCTGTTCTGAACACTGGCTCTTCATGATCTCTGACTTTGCTCTGTCTTTTGATGGTGCCTGTCTGTCTATGATAATGCAGCTTGTTCTAGAGGCAGGTCCTGGCCTTGGGAAGTCTCTCCTGCTATGTGTTTGTAGGGATTGCTGGGGAAGGCTCTTCCCAGCTTTAGCCTAGAGTCTGTCTGCTAGGGAGAATGTGAGGTCAGATCCGTGGGTGTGACCCTGGCCCAGAGAGGGATTCTCTGGGCAGAGAGCCTGGGAGTTGAAATCTGTTAACCTCTGAGTCTGCTCTGGACATGGGCCTGCATTTCAAAGGTATCCATCTCTTCAGTATTTTCATTTCATGTACATATTACTATAATATCCCCAAATGCACACCACCAACAAAATCTTTTGTTCACAGATTTCATATGTATTTTATGTTAAACATACAAACCAAGTGAAACTAGGACCCTCAGAATTAAAAAAAAGGAGTCCTTATCTTTTGGACCTGGGTTACCTCTTGAATGCATAGACACACAAATACGTATATTATATTTATATATATGTATAGTGTACATATTTTCACCATTTTTTATCAGTTTTATCTGCAGTTTGTTTAATTTTAGTTTTCTTTACAAACCATGCATATTTTTTGTTCCCCATACTCATTGTCTATTCATTAGTTGAGGGAGATATAGGTGAATTCCATTTTTCATTATGTTTAGTTGGCAATGAACACAGATGTATGTGTATCTCTGAAGTTAGATATAAAATTCTTTGAGTATATTACCAGAAGTTTTACATTGGCTATGTGATAGATTTATTTCTATTTTTAGTTTTGAAATCTTCTAGAATTACTTCAGGGTTCCTGAACTAGTTTATACTCTCACAGATTGCTCATAAGGACTCCCATTTTCCAGCATTCACCACAGCATTTGTTGTCATTCTTTTTGGGTACTGGTCATTGTGACTAGAGTGAGACTGAATCTTAATATATTTATACTCACTATTTTCTGATGGCTAGACATGTTAAACAATTTTAATGTGTTTAATAACCATTTTTGTTTCATCTTTTAAAGTTTTTCATTTCTACAGTCCAGTTTCATGTTAGGTTATCTTTTTTGTGTTTAGTGTTTTAGTTTTCATTGTTTTTATGTTCTCCCTATTTCTTCAGGTATATAGTTGGTAATAATATCATCCCATTCTTTCAGTTGCTTTACTGAACTGACCTATACTTTTGCTACACTGAATTTTTTTTTAGTTAATCTTTCCATGTGTGATTTGCTGGACTTCCTGTGCCATCTGAGTTTTTTTGATTTTTGTTTTTTTTCAAATACTGGAGGAAACATGGAAAAAGGAATGCCTCACTTACTGTTACTGGGATTGCAAAGTGGTATGTAAATCAGAAGGGAGAATTCTCCAAAAGCTAAATTAAATCTATCATACAACCCTCTTTACCACTGTTTGGTATATACCCCAAAGGACTGAAAATCACACTGCATAAAACCTTGGGAGCATGTTCATTTCTGTTTTATTTACAACAGCTAGGAAATGGAAGCAATCTAATGTTTTATAGATGATGAATAGATGATGAAATATTCCACATACACTATGGAATATTGTTTTGTGGAAAAGTAATGATAAAACCCCTCCCTTTGCAAGTAAAAGAAAAAAACTAGCAAGTACCATATTAAATGATACTGTAAATACCTTTTTTTTTTCAATTTACCTTCCTATATAACCCAGAAAGACAAATGTTGCATGTTCTCTCTGATTGTAGGTTCCTAGCTCTAAACCTTCAGATGTGTGTACATAGTCTGTATAACTACAGAAGCCATGAGCCATGAAAGTAAAGTGTGACCATTGCTAGGATAGGGCTGTTAGGTAACAAAAGAGGAGAATAACAGAGTAGAAGTTATCTGATCAGGGAAGAGAAGAAAGAAGGGAGTTTCTTAAAGCAGCAGTGGGGAATTAAACATGGAAGAAGGAGATAGAGAATAAAGGATAAGAGCAATATGCAAGTGATCTGATAGAAAAGATGGAAAAGAAATTTGTTAGTAAAGGGAGAAAAGAGATAAAATAGTATGATGGCTAAAAATCCATAGGGAATCATACTGTTATATATTCACCTAAAAATAAAACTCACTTCATTTTATAAATGTATATTATATATTTAAGTCTTTTATTTATTATATAGATCTTGTTTACATATATATGTGTGGTTGGCCAGAACCGTCTGATAGACTCCAAAAATATATTTCTTTTTTCTTGCCCTTGGAATACTTACTAAAGATGAAAGGTAAGTACTTATTGCTGAAGACACCATCCACTCCAGAAAGATGTCCCAGAAACCTTTGAATTACAACTGACCAGAATGCCCCTTGTCTCAGTTAGCTTTCGTATTGTTATGAAGAGACACTATGTGCACGACAACTCTTATAAAGTAAAAAAAAAGTATTTGGCTTGGCTTACATTTGCAGAAGTTTAGTAAGTTATCACCATGGTACAATATGATAGAGTTCAGGTAGACATGGTGCTCAAGAAACAGCCCGTTATCTTATATCTTTAGTCAAGAGGAAGTGGTTTGTGGTGGAATGTTTTCTGTATGATGTAAATAAAGAACTGTTTTGGCCCATGCAAGGCAGTGTAGAAGTGGGTGGAGGATCAGAGGCAGCCAGGTAGGAGAAGGAGGATGGAGTTAAGCCAGTCTCCATCCAGTCACTCTGAAGAAGCAGCATGTAGGAATCCAGGTGAGCCACGGGCTGTGGGCCATGTGGTGGAAAGATAAATGGGTTGAATTAAGATGAAAGAGCTAGCTAGTAATGTGCTTAATATATGGGCCAAATAGTATTAAGTTAATATAAGCATGTGATTCATTTCTTTGGGGGACAAAAGCCGCTGCGAACCAAGTTCCAACCTCCGCCACGTGTGTCAGGTCACAAACCTCCTGAACCCAAAACGGCCCATGGAAAAACTTACTACAACGGTGGTGTGTTTTACTTTCTGTGGTTTGAGCAGATATGGGGCCTCAAAGTTCTCCTCCATAGGCATATCCCCCCTCAACAAGATCATACCTACTTAAACAAGGCCATATTTCATAAAATGATATTTCCTCTGAGGGACATTTTCTTTCAAAAAACCATACCTCTCCTCATAACTAGCTTTCATGGTAGCAGAAGGCAGTATGCAAAGTTCCACAGCAGGGAGGCAACCAACAGTCCTACCCAGATATGATGCCAATGACTAGCATGATGTGATAAGCTATTGGGTGCAGTAGTGGCACACATACCTTGGGAGTAACCAAACACTCTCCCTTTGTACTTAAGACCCATACAATAAGAAGGATACCATGTGTGGTCCTAGAAATCTAGATAAGTACTAACTGCTAGAGAAGTCATCTTTTTTTTTTTTAAAGAAGAATCTACAATGACTAGTTTACTACGCCATCATATTTCCTAACAACAGACTATAAATATTGGTTCTTATTCCCACAAAGGTATAGTATGTACCTCACATTAAGGAAAATTCTCTTTTCAAAATCAGAGACTGTTACTAAAAATCACAACAGTTAAATGCAGGGTTTTTGAGTCTAATCTTAATGGCTGTATTTATAACCTATACACATCTGAATCTCAGGAAATATTGTGGAAGAAGAGGCATCAAATTGTTAGAGCCAGAGAATCAGAGAGTTTCTGTGTGATTATGTCCCTTAATAACTTCAGCAGCTATACTTATAAAATCTCACAAACATGACTGCTGAGATGTGAGCTGGAGAAGAATGACACTCATCAACATGCCAAACTGGACAAAGAAAAGCCCACAACAACATCTTCAGATCATGCAGACCCTGTGTCCAGAGCAGAGTAGAAGGTGGGCAAGTTCTGGTTCCTGGGCTGCCTGGAGACCTCCTCTCCAAGGCCAGGGACACAGCCCCAGCTCAGACCTCACATGCAGTCCTGCACTAGACTGAACGATGCTGGGAGAAACCTTCCTTAGCAATCCCCAGGGACACATAGCAGGAAGAACATCCCATGGCTAAGCCTTATCTCCAAAGCAAGATGTGTCATTATACACTTACATCTTCAGATTGTCCAGACCCCATATCTATACCAGAATAAGAGATTGTGTGGACTCCATATCCAGAGCAGAGTAAGAGATTGTGCAGATCCCATGTTCAGAGTAGACTGGATTCACACAAGCTCTGTAGCCACAACTGACTTAGATCCAACTAAGAGCTGACTAAGAGTGAAGCAAAGAAGCAAAAGGCAGATACTAGTGCAAGAATACATATAACACTATAAAGAACAACAAGGCACCACCAAAAGAATCTGGTGATTCTATAATGTCAAGACCTGAATAGACCAATGAAGAGGAAACAGAAGGAAACAACTTTGACTTCTTCCTTTTCAATTTGTATGACCCTGTTCTTCTTTTGCTTTCTTATTGCTTTAGCTAAATCATAAAGAATTACATAATAGATATGGAAAGAATGAGCAGCATTGTCTTATTCCCATTCTAGTGTGGTTTTCTTGAGTTTCTCTCCCCTTATTTTGATATTGGCAGTCAGCTTGCTGTATATTGCTTTTATTATGTATTTCTGATCTCTCCAGGACTTTTATCATGAAAGAGTGTTAAATTTCCTCAAAGGCCTTGTCAGCATCTAATAAAATGATCATGTGTTTTTCTTTCAATTTGTTTACAAAATGATGACATTGACATATGTTGAACTGTCCCTAACTCTCAGTGATGAAGCCTACTGGATCATGGTGGATAGACTTTTTATATGTTCTTGAATTCAGGTTATCAGTATCTTATTGATTATTTTTGTACCAATATTTATGAGGAAGATTGGTCTATAATTTTTTTCTTTTTTACATCTTTTTTTGTGGTTTGAGTATCAAGATGACTGCAGCCTCATAGAAACAGTTCAGCAAAGTTATTTCAGTTTCTATTATGTGTAACAATTTAAGAAGTATTGGTTTTAGTTCTTCTTTGAAATTCTGGTAGCATTCTACACTGAAGTCATCTGGCCCTGGGTTTTTTGTTTTGTTTTGTTTTTTGTTTGTTACAGAGATTTTTAATTACTGCTTCTATTTCTGTAAAGGTTGTAGGTCTATTTAGGCCATTTATCTAATCTTGATTTAATTTTGGTAAGTGGTACCTGTCCATTTCTTTCCAGTTTGCCAATTTTGTGGAGTCCAGATTTTTGAAGTATGTCTTAATGATTCTCTGGATTTCTTCAGTATGTGCTGTGATGTTTCTTTTTTCATTTCTGATTTTGTTAATTTAGATATTTTGTCTCTGACTTTCAGTTAGTTTGGATAAAAATTTGTCTACTTGTTGACTATCCCAGAGAATCAACTCTTTGTTTCATTGATTCTTTGTATTTTTTTTATTTTCAATTTTATTGATTTCAGCCCTAAGTTTGATTATTTCCTGCCACCTAGTTTCTGAGTGAGTTTGCTTCTGTTGGTTTTAAAGCTTTCGGTAATATGAAGTTTCTGGTTCAGACTAGTCCCAAGATCTGAATCATGAGTCCCAAAGCCCCAAGGAATCACACAGAAGGTTATATTAATTTTATGCTGATTGACCTATGGCTCAGACATATTGTTAGCTAGCTCTTTCATCTTAACTCAACTTATTTCCATTCATCTGTTTAGCCATGTGGATTGGTACCTTTTCTCACAGCAGCATGGTTGTCTTCTTTTCTCTTTATCTGCTAGGATCTCTTCCTGTTCCCAGAGTTTTCTTAGTTTGGAAGCCCTGCCCATACTTCCTTCTAGCCAATTAGATTTTTTTTAAACCAGTAGGAGGGACAAATTTTACTACAGCTTTCAGCTGTGCTGTTAAGTATTTTCTGTGAGATTTCTTCATATTTTTACATAGGCACCTAGTACTATGAACTTTCTTCCAAGCACTGCTTTCATTGTGCCACATAAGTTTAGGTATATTATGGATTCGCTTTCATTAAATTTTAGGAAGCCTTTAATGTTTTTCTTCAGTTCTTTCTTGACCTAGAGGTGATTCAATCGAGAGATGTTCAGTTTCCATGAATTATGAGGCTTTAACCAATTTGTGTTATTGTTTGAACTTTAATTTTTGTCCTTGGTGATCTGATAGGATACAAGGGGTTATCCCATTTATTTGTATCTATTTATAATTATTTTATGACTAAGTATGTAGTCAATTTTAGAGAAAGTTCCATGGAGTGCAAGAAGAAGGTATATTCTTTGGTATTTGGATGTAGTGTTCTGTATATATCTGTTAAGTCAATTTGAGTCATAATATCTGTTAGCTCCCTTATTTCTCTGTTCATTTTTGGTATAGAATACCTATTCATTGGTAAGAGTAGAGAATTAAAATCTCCCACTATTAGTGTGTGGAGCTTGATGTAATGTTTAATCTTTAGTCATTTTTTTAAACATATCTGGGTACTCTTGTGTTGGGGATATAAATGTTCAGGATTGATATTTTTGTTTGATGGTTTTTTCCAACACAATGTAATGTTTTTCCTGATCTCTTTTAATTGAATTTGGTTAAGATCTATTTTGTTATATATTAGGAAAGGTACACCATATTGTTTCTGGAGTTCATTTGATTGTAAAATCTTTTTGCAACCTTTTACTCTGACGAAGTGTGTGTCATTGAATTTGAGGTATGTTTCTTGTATGTAGTAGAAGAATTGATCTTGTTTTTGTATTCATTGTGTTAGTCTGTGTCTTTTTTTCTTTAGGTGAATTGAGTCCATAAATTTTAAGGGATATTAATGATAGTGATTCTAAATTGCTGTTATTTTTGGTAGTTGTGATATGTGTGTGTGTATTTCCCTTTGTTGGACTTTGCTTCTATGAGATTATCTTATTTGTGGCTTCATCAGTATATCTAGCTTTGTTAGGCTGAAGTTTTTCTTCTAGTGCTTTTTGTGTGGCTGGTTTTGTGAATAGATATTGTTTAAAACTGATTTTGTCATGGAATATCTTGTTTACTCCATCTACGGTGATCAAAGTTTTGCTGGGTATAGTAGTCTTGGTTGACATCCATGCTATAAGTGTTCTTATAACATCTGTTTAGGACTTTCTAGCTTTCATAGTATCCATTGAGAATTTGGGTGTTTCTTGGTGGATCTGCCTTTATAAATTACTTGGTCTTTTTCTTTTGTAGCTCTTAAAATTTTTTCTTTATTCTATTTGTTTAGTGTTTTAATTATTATGTGGCAAGCAGACTTTTTTGAGGATGAGTCTAGTCTATTTGGTGTTCTGTAAGCTTCTTGTATCTTCATAGGCATTTACTATTTTAGGTTGGGAAAATTTTCTATTACAATTTTGTTGAATATATTTTCTGTGACTTTGAGCTGGTATTCTCCTTTTCTATTTCTACTATTCTTAGGTTTTGTCTTTTTGTGGTGTCCAGATTTCCTGAATCTTTTGTGTTATTTTTTTAACTTGAGAGTTTTCTTTAACTGACAAATCTATTTCCTTTATTCTATCTTCAACACCCAAGATACTCTCTTTTATCTCTTGAATTCTATTAGTTATGCTTGCACCTGTAGTTCCTGTTTGTTTAGTCAGATTTTCCATTTCCAGCATTTCTTCAGTTTTTGTCCTCTTTATTACTTCTATTTCATTTTTTAAGTGTTGCATTGTTTTCACCACCTGTTTAATTGCTTTTTCTTGATTCTCTAGTCTTTCCTTAAGAGATTCATTGTTTCTTCCAATTTCTCTTTTCCTCTCCTTTTATATGAGAGTTTTTTTATTTCTTCTTTTATTTCCTCATCAAAGGCTTCTATCATATTTATAAAGATATTTTTAAGGCTGTTTAATTCTGCTTCTATATTGGAATATTCAGGTCTTGCTGTTGTAGAACAACTAGGATGTAGTGGTGTCATATTGTTCTTTATGTTGTTGAGCACATTTTGCACAAGTGTCTACTTATCACTTAAGCTGATCAGTGCAAGTGTTGTCTGTATTTCAGCTAGTTGTTTTTGATCTACTAGGTGCTCTTCGTGCAGTTGGAGCTCCTGGAGAGCTCTGAGGCTCTGGAATCTTAGTCTCAGGGAGCAATTTAGGTCTACATCTGGAGCTCAAAATTTTAGCTGAAGAAATAAGAGAACACAAGGAGATTAAGGGGATCCAAATTGGAAAAGAAGAGGTGAAACTATCTATATTTCCTGATGATTTGATTGTATACATAAGAGACCCACAAAATTCTACCAGGGAACTCTACAACTGATAAACACCTTCAACAGTGTAGCAGGATACAAGATTAACTCAAAAAAATTAGTAGCCCTCCTATACACTAAAGAAAAAATGGTTGAAAAAGAAATAAGGGAAGCATCACCCTTTATAATAGCTGCAAATAGTATTAAATACCTTGGAGTCTATAACCAAAGAAGTAACAGATCTATTTAACAAAAATTTTAAATCACTGAAGAAAGAAATTGAAGAGGGTATCAGAAAATGGAAAGCTTTCCTATGTTCCTGGATAGGTAGGATCAACATAGTAAAAATGGAAATTCTACCAAAAGCAATCTACAGATTCAATGCACTACCCATCAAAATCCCAACACAATATTTTTTCGGACCTTGAAAGAACAATACACAATTTCATTTGAAATAACAGGAAAGCCAGGATTGCCAAAACAATTTTGTTCAACAAAAGAAACTCAGGAGGCATCACCAACCCTGATTAAGTTATACTATAGAACTACAGTAATAAAAACAGCCAGGTACTGTTTTTATTACAGATCCAGACTTGTGGATCAATGGAATAGAATTGAGGATCCAGACATTAACCCAAAAACTTATGAACACCTAATCTTCGACAAAGAGGCCCAGAATATTCAATGGAAAAAAGATAGCATATTTAACAAATGGTGTTGGCATAGCTGGATGGTAGTGTGTAGAAAAATGCAAATAGATCCAAGCCTGTCACCCTGCACAAAACTCAAATCCAAGTGGATCAAAGACCTCAACATAAACCCAGCCACACTAAATTTGATAGAAAAGAAAGTGGAAAATACCCTTCAACGAATTGGGACAGGTGACCACTTCCTAAATATAATATCAGTGGCACAGACACTACGAACAACAATTAATAAGTGGGACCTCCTTAAAGTGAGAAGCTTCTGTAAAGCCAAAGACACAGTCAACAGAACAAAAAGACAGCCTACAGAATGGGAAAAGATTTTTCACCAATCCTTCAAGTGATAGAGGGCTGATCTCTAAAATATATAGAGAACTCAAGAATCTAGAGCCCAGAACGTTGAATAACCCAATCAAAAAATGGGGTTCCGAACTAAAAAGGGAATTCTCAGCAGAAGAATTATGAATGGCTGAAAGGCACTTGAAAAAGTGCTTATCATTTTTAGCCATCAGAAAAATGCAAATTAAAACAACTTTGAGATACTACCTGACACCTGAGACATTGGTTAAGATAAAAGACACAGATGACAGCCTATGCTGGAGAGGGTGCGGAGCAAGGGGAACACTCCTCCATTGTTGGTGGGAGTGTAAGCTTGTTCAGTCACTCTGGAATGCAGTATGGCAGTTTCTCAGAAAATTGAGAATCAATCTCCCCAAGGACCCAGCAATTCCACTTCTGGGTGTATACCCAAAAGACACACAGTCGTACTTCAATGGCATTAGCTCAACTATGTTCATAGCAGCATTATGCGCAATAGCAAGAACCTGGAAATAACCTACGTGCCCCTCAACTGAAGAATGGATTAACAAACTGTGGTACATCTACACAATGGAGTACTACTCAGCAGTAAGAAAAAATGATATCCTAAAATTTGAAAGCAAATGGATGGATTTGGAGAATATCCTCCTGAGCAAGGTATCACAAACCCAGAAAGATAAGCAGGGATGTACTCACTTGTTAGTGGTCTCTAAACAAACAAACAAACAAACAAAAAGCAAAACATGCCCAAGCTGCAAACCACAACCACAACCATGGAACAACTTGTGATCGGAAACATCTTGGACTGACTCCTTGGATTCTACTCCCCCTAGAGGAACACCTGACTCACTCTTGATGTTGGGGCAAGAAAACTGGATTTGCCAGGAGTGGAGGCTGAACTAAGCAATATTGGGACCTTGGGACCTTGGGATCTCCTGCCCATGGAGAGGATGGGGAGATATGGAGTTGAAAGAATGATGTGATGTGGTGGGAGGGGGAAGGGACCTTGATTAAGGATGTACAGGGATAGAAAATGTGACTTCTTTATTCATAGTTAAAAGAAAAAGAAAAAGAGACAGGAAGTAAACAAGGGAACACAAGGCGTGAGAATGAACTGTAAAAGGTATGACCAGTAGGGGGCAGTATTGTCCTGCTACACTGACCTCCTGCAGTATGTGGATCATAATATTTGTTTTGGTGAGGTAGAAGCAGGGTCGAGGTGTAAGACAATGAAATCACTAATAATAATAGCTAAAGTGAGAAAACACAAGTGTGGAGATATTAAGAGATGTGATTATTAGAATGTTATTTTGTCTCTTTTGATCTGTTTCTTTGTTTGTCTGCTCCTGGTCTGAGTTATACTCTGTAGATTTCACTATTGTAGTTCCCCTGCCTGTAGACTTTTCTGAACTGTGCTCTGTCATCTGTAGTTGGTCAATACAAACTCTGTCCTAATGCAGTCTCTACCTTGTGTGGTGCCCAAACCACAGCTGAGAGCTCCTGCTTTGCTATTCACTGTGGCCTCCCTTCACTGGGGTGCTGAAGGTGGCCCTGGCTGCAGTCTCTGGGAAGCCCTTCTATCAGAATCCTTCTGTAACAGTTATTACAGATTTTTGGGGGGTAGAAGTTGCCTAGTATTGCAGCTGTGGTAATGGTTGCTGTGGTTGCACTTGCAGCAGGAAGTCCAGGCTGAAGTCAAATGGAGATCATGAGTCTCACAGCACAAGAGGTGTGTTGGGCCCTTGATCGAGTCAATGTGGAGACTGAAGAAGTAGCTGTGGGAGTGATGATGTTGTTTTTATAAAGTTAAATTTTTGAGAATTTTATTCAATGTATGTTCAACATATTTATCCTGCAACTCTTCCCAGATTGCTCTTACTTTCAACCTACACAACTTCATGCTTTCTCCCTTCCCTCTTTTTCTCTTTCCTTCCTTCCCTCCCTCCCTTCTTCTCCCCCTTTTCTCCATCCCTTCCCTTATCAAGTCTTCAAGTCATTTTGTGTTGAATAAACCTCTTAGTTGTCGGTTCTGTCCTGGAGCATGATCATTATAACAGAAATCAAATTATCCCTATTTGTAGATAATATGATATTATACACATTAAGTCCCCAAACTTCCACCAGAAAATTTCCAGGAACAGCCATTTTAGTAAAATGCAAAGGCACAGAATTAACTAGTAGAACCTGTAGATTTTCAATGTCTCACCAACAAACACGCTGATGAAGAGGTCAAGGACACATGTCCATTATCTATAATTTAAATAACTCTTCCTCTAAAAATTTCATAATGCTTTGTCAGGGCTATGTTTATTCTTTATTCTTACATGTCTTTGTGTTTATATTATAGTTTCCTATTTTGTGTTTCTTTGGATTTTTGTGTGTGAATGTTTGTGTCTATATGTGTCTTGAGATTTCCTTTGACTCTTTTTTTTCTCTGTTTCTTTATCTTTTGTCCTATTCTCGTATTTTGTTTTATTTTATCTAATTAACATTATGTTTTTTAAATGCCTGAGACCAAGAAAGAAAGGGTGTGGATTCAGATGTGTTGGAACTCTGGAAAAGATCTAGAGAAGGGAAAATCATAATTAGAATATATTGTACTAAATTTTATTTTTGTTTCTATAAAAATCAAGATTACCCCAAACTATGGGATAGAAATACATTTCTCAGTCTTATATTTCTATTTTCACTTAAAGCAATGGCCAATGTATTTGGCATTTTATTTAAAATTAAACATTTTCATTACATGTAAACCACAGTTTCCCCTTTCTGCCCTTCATTCTCTCTCCCTGCCTACTGCCTCCCCACCTCATCCACTTCTCAAAGGGGGTAAGGCTTCCCTTGGAGAGTCAAGGAAATCTCCCATACCATGCTGAGGCAGGACTAACCCCCCCATCAAGGACTAGTATGGAACTCTACCATATTGAGTGGGCTTTACAAAGCTAGTTTATGTACCACGGATAAGTACATTTGATTTATCAAGCCACAAACTGTCATCCACATTCAAAGGGCCTTGTTCAGTCCCATGCAGGTTCCCCAGCTGTCTTTCCAGAGTCGGTGAGCTCCCACTATCTTGGGTCAGCTGTCTCTTTGGGTTTCTCCATCATGATCTTGACCTCTTTGCAATGGCATAAATTTAATGTTCTTGATTTAGTGATGTATAGACTAACATTAAGTATTTATTTATTATTGTGTAATATAGCCCTTCATGTTCAGGGACAAAGATAGCAGCTGATAAAAAAAAAAAAACCTCAGCAGTAGGAAAGTGTTCCTCAGGACAGTGCGACTGCATTCCTAGTATCTATAGCTGCACAAAACTCAGAGAAGTAATCAATAAACCCTAACAGGGCAGCCTTCCCCTAAGCCTGTGCTCTTTTCTGCCATGCACTTTTCAAATCTGTTTTGGGAGAGCTTCCATATTCCAGGCTCTTAATGAGACTCACCTGGGAGCATTTGTTCATGCAATGTTCAGAGCTTTACTCTGAACTATTAATTCACTACTTTGATATCACAACAGTGTCTTTACCATTGGTAGAAGGTTTCCATGATTATAGCATACATTAGAGATGGCTCTGGGGTTAGGAGTTGCTCTTTGAGAGAACCCAGGTTTACCCCTCAGTACCCACATGCAGGTCACAAATATCTGAATGTAATTTTCATTCCAATGCATGTAAAATAAAGACTAAAAAATGTAATAACGCATGCCCTTGTGTCAATGTTATTGTCCAAGTCATTTTTCCTCATTGATTCTCTTTTCCTGTTACAACTAATTCACTTGAAAACGATTCATATATCTTTCTTTTCTTAGAACACTTTTATTCTTTTAGTACTTATTAGTCCATGAGGCCAAATTGTCCTTGTGTCTCTGATCAAGAAAAGATTTAGTGCGAGGTATTTGGTAGGCTTAACACATGACTTGTTTTATACCCTCTGGGAAGAATACAAGATGCCTCGGTGCCTTATCTTCTGTGTGCAATCAACCTCATAGAGCTCACAGATTAATTGGAGACTTTGCTGGAAAAGAAGACTCTGACTGAGGAAGTAAAAAATGAATATTGGAATGAACAAAATAGTCAGTCTCTGATCTGTTGTCCTTATCAAATATCTCTCTGTGTGAGGTAGGTCAAGTGGGGCTCCCAGAGAAAGAGCCTTGTGTGAGGGCGTCCCCAGGTTATAGTCCTTCCTAGAATAATGACAATGGAGGCTGTTTTCTTGTAACACAGATTTAAATGTCCTCTTTTCCTCCCCTGCTCTTTCTCACATAGCAGATTTTCTTTGTTAGTATTTTCCATTCTATTTGGCTCTACTTCTATCTATCTATCTATCTATCTATCTATCATCTATCTATCCATCCATCTATCTATCTATCTATCATCTATCTATCCTACCTACCTCTCTGTCTGTTCATATTATCTATGTCTTTTTAATCTGTTGTTAGTCTTCTGTGATTACATTTTATGATCTTTTGACTCATATTTTAGTAACAGATAAATGGGAATAATTTCTTAATTAGGACTCTTGATGAATGAAACTGTTTTCTCAAAATCAAGAAACAGTCAGACTGATCCTTGGTTGTTTTCATTTGCTGTTCAAGGTTTACCAAATTCTAAAGATTTCTTGTGTATCTTTCCTAAAATGCTGGTCGTCTCCAAAGTTATGTACATCATTTTGTCATTTCTTCTTTGTTCTGGTGAGTACATTTTCCTGTCCTAGATGAGAACCTTATGTATATTCTAAAGAATTCAGGGAAGCAAAAACTCTGTAAAATGAATGTATGAGCTTGTCTTATTTGGCCTTAAGCTGGTTGTGTTACAAATGTCTCTGAAATTACAGCAGTAGATTTCTTTTTCTAAGTAGTCCACATTGGAGAAGTTTGAAGACAGCAGTATGAAAAGAATGGGCTGTGTGGACTTTCAGTCATTGCTCATTTGCACTCCAGATTGCTACTAAATCCTGTTGTCAACTGCAAAGTTGAGGAAAGTATCATCATATCTTTAAATATGCCATTCATTGAATATCTAATTTGTTTGACAGCTTTACACTCTGCAAGTTACTGTCTACATTAAGGGTTGTTTTATCTTTTGTCAAATTCAGAATCAGCTTTGAATGTAAAAATGAAGCATTTGTGAAATATTACCCAGAACCTTGAAATTGCAGCTGAATAATTTTTTCCAATTTAAATGAATACATGAAACATATTCTGAACTCTGAGTTTGTGGATTTTTAAGTAAAATTTATATAAGTTTGATAAATCCAGGTCTATTAATAAATGGAAGATGATACTTTATAGAGGAGAGTAGTATATAATACTTCTCATAAAAACAATGTGGACAAGGATATTTTAAATATATTTTCATTTATCCTCTGCTCTGTTTTCAGAAAGTACCTTTAGAAGATCAGCATTTTACAAGAGACCAGTAAGTTACTATTATTTTATATGTAATATACAAAGTAAATTTTTCTTTTTTATAAACCAGGAAATTAAATAGAAATTGTATCAAAAAATAAATTCTTATTTTTAAATATCGTTATTCTTAAAAGATAAAAGCATTATATTTTATTACAATAAGTCCAAAACATCAACCCACAGATGCAAAACAAAACAAATTGTTATTGATACAAGATGCAACAATGTGTATTTTATTCAAATTTCAAGCATTGGCAATCAGATGTGTAATGCAGTATCTACACAGTCCAGTGGGAACAGCTCAATGCTTATGTTACTAATAAAAGCAATGACTTCCGTATACTCATGTTGTAGAATGTTACAATTGGAAAATGAATGAATTGCCTCTCTCTATATCAATTTATCTGTATGATGTATTTGTCACAAGGATGTTTAAAAAGTGAGTCCCATGCGCACACACACACACACACACACACACACACACACACAAACACACACACAGTTCCATTCTTTGTATAAATCACCAACATATGTAAAATGAAAATGTGTGTTTGTGAATAGCTACATAAATGAGATGTATTGTCATGTATATATATATATATACAGTAAATATGTTCATAGAATTGTAGAGAAATTACCAATGAATAAAAGAATAATCAATAAAAAATTCAATTTGGTGATGGGAGGATGAAGGGAATTGCTGATGTCAATGTGAGTTGTCTGCTTTACAAGATCATGTTACACCAACTGTGTGTGTTCTTATCAATAGAGGCTTACAAACTAAAAATATTATCATTATTTTCACATGCTTTATATCCTTTACATTTATGTGTAGATTATATTTAAACTTTTTTTATGTGACATTGCATACTAAGAGTAAATAAATATTCATTCAATAGCCCATCATATAATATGTTTCTGTTATTCTTGTGTGTTTTTCAGACAATATGTAAAATCTATAGTCCTCTAGGAATTTGTACCAAAGAGTATTATCCAGTCTGTGGAACCAATGGCCGTACTTATTCCAACAAATGTGTTTTCTGTATTGCATACAGGTAAGAATAAAATACTAAATACAAGTTCTTCATAAGTAGTGGAGACTTATTACCAAATTCTTGGATTTGTGTTAGTGATGTTCCATGTCCATAATAAACAGAAGAAATGACCCTACCAAACCAATGTGCTATGAAATATAAAGAAACATATTTACCTTTACTTTACATTGTGAATTCTGAAAGTGACTTTTCCACTTGGGACTTATGGAAATTGTTGTGTTGAACATTGTACAAACTAGTCCATTAACCTAATTACTGGGAATTACTGATTGTATATGTGTAAACATTATGAAACAATTTCAAAGCCCTGATGCTCAATAGATCTCTGCTCTACTCTGCAATCTATCATGGTAGAGACTCCTTGGCAGGATCCTCATATTCCCCGTACACCATAAAAGAGTCTACACCCCGGGATGTTCTAGGATATCTCCATCCAATACCCCTGTCATTTCCATTCTATGTTCAGATAGCTGTGTCTCATGTATAAAGATTCCTTCTGCTATTTTCTATCAGACGGTCTCAGAGTCTTTCCCACTTAACAATTCTCTAAATGCCACATCTTTTCCAAGTCCTGCTAAGAATCTCTAATTCTTTTCTATTTAGAGTCTGGGCAAGCTCCAAGTCTAAGGCAGAGCTGAGGCAGTATAAAGGGCCCTGAATACACACAGCTGGTAATGTGCAGATCCTGGGATCAGATAAGATTTAGTTGCTCATAGAAGGTTACATTAATGTTTACAATTCCATCTTTCTCTATTGACAATTACATGATACACTTCCCAAAGTAAACACTTTGATGTAGTTTTCAATAGTTTCTTTCAACATATTTGACTTATTTTATTAATTTTTTTTTTTACAGAGAAAGTCGTGGTTTAATTAATTTGGCACATTTTGATAAATGTTGAGTTTTTGATGGAGCTACATATTCCTATGGATTTTTATTATGCTACAGTTTTGCACTGAAGTTTACCATGGAATGGAGATTTTGTCATCAGGTTCTCATAGCCCTAGAAGATTTGGTGAATCTCTGTGTAGAATACATGGTATAAGGATGGACTGTCACTGCTCTGTAAACTGACAACATAAAATAATCTATACCCTAGTTATTGTTCTTAGTAAAATCTTAAAGTACACTCTTTATCAAGAAACTCTCTTGGGGGATGGAGAGATAGTCCTCTGGTTAGCGAAGCCTGGCCATCTTGTGGAGAACACGTTTGAATAACATCACCACGTTAGGGCCATCTCCAGGGATCTCATATCATCATCTGTTCGCTGTGGACAGTTGTACAGACATGTTACACACACATGTGCGTGTGTGCACACACACACAGAACATAAACATAAATAAAAATAAATTCTTTAAAAACAATGTTCTTTGCTTATTTGAATAATAAAGTAACTCAAACTCATACTTTTGACTAATAATTATGACAGGCTTTGGAGTAAAGTGCAGATTTTTGGATAGTATATTTTGAAATGACTTTCTCTGGGAATAAATTTGCCTCAGGAGTTGAACTTTTGTGGCCTGACCTTGTAACGAAGTTGGCCATATGCATAAAGTTTATCTTAAACTGTATTCTCCCTTTTCTTTGTGAGATTCCCATGCTCATGAGCTAAAACAATGTAGGAGTGCATTGTGGGAGCTGTTCACCTGAAGCAGCTGACTGAAAGTAACCTTGAAAGCAAATATGCACTGGGAATAATGAAAGGAATATATGTTTCTATATTGATAATATAGGTTTTTAGTCCAGTGCTAATCTAGGTCAGTAAAAGAAACACTTCATTGTTCAATCCTTTTGAAATACCTTGCTACTTTAATCAGTTACAGCCACATGTAGTCTACCTACCTACCTACACACACACACACACACACACACACATATACACACACACCTACATACACCTACATACACACACATACACAGATGAATATATATGTAATATAGCAATTAATCTTTTTCTCTCTCTGTTGTGTGTTTACTGTGTGGTGTGTGATAGAGAGTTGATACTAGTAACAGAGATTGAAATAAAAGAACCCATGTTTCCCTCATCTGAACTGGGGAGAGCCAGAATATCCAGCAACTGGCCACAACTGCAAGTGAAATCAACATACCTTGCGATTGCTCTTTTATTCAACACATTATACCTTGTAAAAATAATAAAATCAGACAAGCAAGAAAAAAATGGAAGACAAAAGAATTTTCATTCTTTTGTGTGACATGTTTTACATACTATTCATTAAATAGGGGGCAATGACCTTTGTTGAAGACAAATGGAAGGGTCAGAAGTGGAAAAATCAGCCAGGACTTGCTCTTGATAGAAATTCTACAAAGAGGAAGCATCTGATTTTTATTATAGCATCGCTAAGTTTGATGCCTCATCCAAAGAGAGGCTCATTTCTCTTAAATTCAGTGATTAAGTCTAGAAAAGTTTCTGACAAAGAGGGACTCAGATGTGTGAATCAGGAAAATTTCTTTGAGTTACTATTTTTTTTTTTACTTCAACCATAGTTCAGATATTATGAAAATAAGTCACAGGGAATTAAAAATTTAAAAGGCTGTAATTAAAAGCTTTCTGTTTCAATACCTGAGTAATACTCCATTGTGTAAATGTACCACAATTTCTTTATCTGTTCTTCAGTTGAGGGGCATCTGGGTTGGTTCCAGTTTCTGACTATTAAGAATAAAGTTGTGTAGTTGAGCAAGTGTCTTTGTGATATAATTGGACATCTTTTGGATCTATGACCAGGAATCACATTTCTGGACTTTGAAAAAGATTGATTTCCATTTTTCTGAGAAACTGCCATAATGATTTACAAAGTTGCTGTACAAGTTCACAGTCCCACCAGCAATTGAGGAATGTTCTTTCTGCTCCATATCCTCTTCAGCATGAATTGTTGCTTGCACTATTAATCACAGACATTCTGACACTGTAAATGGAATTTCAGTTGTTTTGGTTTGCATTTTCTTAATGGCCAAGGATATTAAACATCTCTTTATGTATTTTAAGGCCATTGGGATTCTCCTCATGAAAATTTTTGTTTAGCTTTCTCTTAATTTTTTTCTTCTTTATTTTGTATTTAACAAAAAAAACAGTTACATAAATTTAAAATGAGAAAGAATTAACAATAACTATAAAGAGGATAAGAATCATAAGCGTGGCTTATCAACGGTGGTAATGCAAATAAGATTGCTACACATATATTTACTTTGTGTTCAGCTTTCCCTCTGAAATTTTTTTTCCCATCCCTGTATATCCTTATTCAAGGTCCCTTCCCCCTTCCAATACATCTTGTCATTTTTCTTCTCCGCAACTCCCTATCCCCTCCCTGGGCAGGGAGCGGAGAGTCCTATGGTCCCACTGACCCAATAATGCTTGGATCAGTCTCCACTCCTGGCCAAATCCAGTTTTGTCCCACCTCCCTCAAGAGTGAGTCTGGTGTTCCTATAGTTGGAGTGGGGTTCGAAGGGTCAGTCCAGGGCGCTTCTGATCCCAGGCTGTTCAGTAGTTGTGGTTTGCCGCTTGGGCATGTTTGGCTTTTTTCTTGTTTGTTTGTTTAGAGACCACTAATGAGTGAGTACATTCCCTGCTTATCTCTCTGGGATTGTGATACCTCGCTCAGGAGGATATTCTCCAAATCCATCCATTTGCCTGCGAATTTGAGGATATCATTTTTTCTTACTGCTGAGTAGTATTCCATTGTGTAGATGTACCACAGTTTGTTAATCCATTCTTCAGTTGAGGGACATCTAGGTTGTTTCCAGGTTCTTGCTATTACAAATAATGCTGCTATGAACATAG
>PVIH01017443.1:14529-41919 GCA_004025045.1 Sigmodon hispidus | reverse complement strand
GTATAGAAGGGCTACTGATTTCTTTGAGTTTATCTTGTATCCTGCTACATTGCTGAAGGTGTTTATCAGCTGTAGCAGTTCTTTGGAAGAATTTTGTGGGTCACTTATGTATACAATCATATCATCTGCAAATAGAGATAGCTTCACGTCTTCTTTTCCAATTTGTATGCCCTTAATCTCTTTTCGTTCCCTTATTGCTTTAGCTAAAACTTCGAGAACTATATTGAATAGATAAGGGGAGAGAGGACATCCTTGTCTCTTTCCTGACTTTAGTGGGATTGCTTTGAGTTTTTCTCCATTAAGTTTGATACTGGTTGTTGGCTTCTTGTAAATCACCTTAATTATATTTAGGTATTCTCCCTGTATTCCTGATCTCTCCAGGGCTTTAATCATAAAGGAGTGTTGGATTTTGTCAAAGGCTTTTTCCGCATCTAAGGATATGATCATGTGATTTTCTTCCTTTAGTTTGTTTATTTGATGGATAACATTTACAGTTTTTTGCATGTTAAACCAGCCCTGCATTTCTGGGATGAAGCCTACTTGGTCATGGTGGATGATATCTTTTATGCATTGTTGTATACGGTTTGCCAAAATTTTGTTGAGAATTTTCACATCAATATTAGTTCTAGGGAATCTTACACGCCCTTTTTATCTACATGTGTACCTTCATGTATGTTGTACACATGCAGACAAACAAAAACAAGTACTTCCTAATACATGCATATATGTGTGGGTGCATACACACAGACACACACACAACACTTCTTTACAAAGTCAAGACACAAATATGATTAAGAAAACTTGAAGCAAAAGTGTTTCTAAGGGAAAGTTTCACAATATGAATGACCAATAACATTCTGAATGTCTGAGAGCAGAATAAAATAATAACCATTTGGGAAATAAAAATTGTCTTAAATAAATTATTTTAAGCCACCAAAAATTCATCATTATTTAATGAACAGTATGCATAATAAGAAAAGCCTGGGAGGAAAAAATTTATTTGCATGAATAAAGTACTATGAATAATAAATATTTAACTCAGTACCTACAGTTGTCACCACAATACACAAAGTAGAATTACAAAATTTAAGATAAAAATTAGTAATAAAATATATATTTCTGTGTCATTTATGATTTAAAGTTTTACTACAGAGATATCATTTCACAAGATACTGAATATCCAGGGTCAGGTTTTAAGACTATTTATTTGATAAAATATGGCCATTAATAAATTGATTTTGTTAATTTTTTAAGCAATGCATTCAGGTGAGTAATTTTAAGCCTAACAAACAGTATTTGCTAAAGAATTTCACTTGTCATATTTTTTATTTTATTCACTTACAATAAAATATTGCACAATGTTATTTTTTCTATGTTATTATCTGGTTGGAGCATTAGTAAATAAATACCATTTTTATAGAAGGCACTAGTAGCGGTTGTTAGCACTTTTCTTTTACAAGGCGATAAAAATAACAACAAAAAAATATGAGTAATTAATATAATGAGGATATAATGGCTGTGAAGAAAACTGTAGCAGAAAAAGTAGGCAAATTTTGTGAAGGCTTTAACAATTATTTTACACAATATGATTTTAAAAAGTCTACCTGTTAAAGTAATATTTTAGAGGAAGCTTTAATATGGTGGGGGCTTATAAAGGAAGGTCTTTGGTTTTCAAGGTAATAGTCACCTAAGCATAAAGAAAGGCAGGCAGTAGACAGTATCCAAGGCATGATTTTAGCATATAAAGGTTTCTAGGATTAGAAAGGAAAAACAATTTAAATGCAGAAATGCAATCACTACTTGGAAAAATTTTACCATCATTCAGGGTGTGTGTATGTGGTTTTTTTTTTTTTTCTTAGCTTGCTAATTTGTTTTTCTCCCTATTTTTTTGTTTTATTATGAAATCTGTCTTAACTCAACACTTCTATTCAACTGTCCATATTAATACTATTGTTTGGCTTAAAGATGAGAGTTGTCCTCTGGCTTATTAAACAGTGGTCTGACATCAAATATTGAAAATACATCTTTAGATAATTATTAAAATACTTTAAGTATTCAGCTTATATAATTATCTATCTTGCCTATTATATACACTGTTATCTTATTTTTGTTATCATTATTCTGTAATATCTAAGAAAAGTAATTTAATAGAGAAAAGTTTACTGTGGCTATCCATTTGAGAAAGCTAAGTTATTTTCTTGTTCCTAATAGAATAAATTTTGCAGAGAGAGTTTTCAGATCACTAAGAAGAACTTATCTATAAGCAATACTGTGTAATAATGAATCTAAGCAGAGGTTTTATTATATAAGCAATACTGTGTAATAATGAATCTAAGCAGAGGTTTTATTATAGAATTAACCACACAAAGGCCAAATTATCATCTAAGTCACTGTTGGTAGAGTTTTGTCTTGAGAGAATGCGTGGTAAATGAGAAAAGTTATTGTTGGTATATACCTCTTTGATTTAATGCATGTGTATTTTATGGTACTCCAATTTATTCATCCATTTCTAACACAGTTATCCCTATCTTGTCCACTTCCAGCACCTCCCTCATTCTCTTTCTTTCTCTCTCCCAAACCACTACTCTTCCATTTCTGTTTAGAAAAAAAGGCCTCCCATGGATATCAACAAAAAAATGACATATCAAGTTACAGTAAGCCTAAGGACTTCCTTTTAAGGCTGTGCAAGGCAACCGTGTATGAGGAATAGTTTCACAAAAGCCAGCAAAATAATTAATGACAGCCCCAACTTATTGCAAAAATATTCACTTGCAATATATCATATAAAGAATTTATATTCATTGAGGGATGTATGGACATTCATGATAAAATTTGAACCTTAAGGTGATTCTTGGAGAGAGAAACTATTCCATGATTGCTGCTGAATGCTGGAACAAAAACAGGGGCTGAACTCAGTGCTACCTATGTCCCAATAAAGTCTAGCTATGTCCCATAGAGGTCCTAAACTCTGGAGTTACATGTCTGGGCTTTCCTAAGTAATGCCTAAATCCCACTACATTTCCTCTTTTTCTCTAACTAAGAAAATTCTAAACTAAGTATAAGATTATATACAATAGGAATCATTATAAGGTAATGTCTGGGTGAGGAAGAGGCAATAACATAAGCAAAATCACTTAAAACTGGCAAAGAACAAATAAAAGGTATATCTTAAAAGTCTAGAATATTGGTAAGTGGCAATGTACAGTGATTAATTTAAGGCTCTTTAATCTTGAAAAATAAGAATCCAATATCTGAATTCTCCTTGCTAAGATATGAGATGGTAGTAATCTTAACTATCTAATCTTCAAGCCCATCAAGACCTGACAGAAAAATATTACCTGAAAGTTGGAAGCACAAGACAGGAGCTTTCAAGATTTGGGAGAAGACAGCAATAGTCAGCTACCTGGACAGTCACACATGGCTTTTGTGGGCAGGTGGAGCATCTACCATTTTAACTACAGGCCTATAATATCAGACAGATTTCTTCAGAAGCAGAGTATTTTTGGAGAAACTGTCTTATTATGTCCAAGTAGGTCTTGGCAATCTCTAGCCTTCATCCTGCTTTTCTGGATTGAACAACTTGTGTACTGACAGCAGTCAAGGCAAGGGCAGTTCTTTGCCCAACAGGCCCTTGTCCATCAAGGAAGACAAACTCCTATTGAAGTGTCCTCAATGTCTAATTCCATCTCACGAAATCTACAGTTATTTCAGGAGTTGTTATATCTCTCATGGCCAAATTCTGAATAACAGAAAAGAGGAAGTTATATAGAATGTATTTCTGTATGCTGTGAAATAAAGGAACTACCTTGGCTATAGTAAGCATCTTAGAAGTAAAAGGCAGAAATTGGAGCATAGATAGATAAAGGAGGGCAGAGTCAGGGAAGATATGATTCAGATGCCCAAGAATCAACATGTGAGGTAAGACAGGTGAGACAAGGGTCACATGGCAGGAAGGATTAATGAAAATAGGCTGAACTAAAATGAAAGCAATATGCCTGAGCCATAGGCAAGATCAATAAAATTAATAAAAGGGGCTGTGTGTTTCTTTGAGACTTTAGGATTTGCTGGTCCAGATAACTGGAAGCAGACATATCTGGACCTTGGGGCTATACTGAGCCAGAACCCTATATTACAAATGGTGCCCAATGTGAGGTAAACACTCATGTAAAGCTGGAGAAAGCTTAAAAATGGTTTGAGAGCACGAACCAGAGCCAGAATTGGCTCCCAAATTGTATCTCTGAAAAGGGTTGTAGAACAGAGTGGCTTTGGCGCCTCTGCCATGTTGAAAAGCTGTCAAGCTGGGCTGAGTCAGCGTCCAAAGCAATGGTTCATAGTCTAACATTTTAAAAGCTCTTCTGGTTGGAAAATAATGATACATAATAAAGCAGATTCATGTAGAGAAAACCTCTAGATGGGTTTCAATTTGTCTGCAAAAGAATATGTAGACTGAGATAAAGAAGAGAAAGGGTAGAGAAAGTCCCCCACAAAAAAGAGAAATAAAGTAATAAATACATAATAAGCCACATAAAGATCGAAAATACATCAAGAGTCTGGATTATGGTTATTATTGTGGTGTCTTTTAGTTATGTTTTCCTTTTTTATTATCAATAAAGTCTCAATTTTTTATTCCATGTATCCCCTTATTCATACTCTCTTCCCCCCTCCTGCCCCTCTCAGTCACTCTCTCTTCTACCCATTACCCTTATCTCCTCCCCAGCAAGGGTAGAAGGTCCCAAGGTTCCAATGTGGCTTAGTTCAGCATTCACTCCTGGCAGATCCGCTTTCCTCACCCTAACATCAAGACTGGGTCAGGTTTTCCTCTGAAAGGAATGGGCTCCAAGGTGTGGGTACAAGGTGTTTCAGATTCCAAGCTTGGGTTGTGGTTTGTAGCTTGGGCATGCTTTGCTTTTTGTTTAAAGTCCACTATTGAGTGAGTACATTTTCTTCTTATCTTTCTGGGTTTGTGATACCTCGTTCAGGAGGATAATCTCCAAATCTATCCATTTGCCTGCAAATTTTAGGAAATCAGCTTTTCTTCCTGTTGAGTAGATGTACCACATTTTGTTAATCCATTCTTCAGTTCATGGGCATCTAGGTTGTTTCCAGGTCCTTGCTATTATGAATAATGCTGCTATGAACATAGTTGAACTAATGTCTTTGGAGTGCATATTCTTTTAATTTTTTAACTGTTCATGAACTAACTGCAGAAAGACAAGCGATTGCAAAGGCTACTAAGTTAAGCAAACATATATTTTAAAAGTATATTGACTTTGATATTATTAAAATTTCAATAATTTCAAATATCTAAGAAAATATTGCTTTGAAGAAGAGGATCTGCTTTTGTTTCCACAGAAGATGACAACCTGTGGATTGCTTCCAGGCTAATATTGTTTCATCAACCAAGATCACTCTTTTGGCCTATGGCATATACCATAGAAATAGGTGGGAAATTGAAGCATAGACAGGGGAAAAAGTGCAGAGTCAGGAGACACATGATCCCAGACACCAAAGAATCAACATGTAAGGTAAAACAGGTGAGGCACGAGCCACATGGCAGGACAAATAATGAAAATTGGTTTAATTACGATAAAGGAGCTAGCTAGCAATAGGCCTGAGCAACATAAAATAGGTCAAACAACATAAAATTAATATTAATGTCTAAGTCATGTTTGGGGGACTAAGCAGCAGCAG
Source organism: Sigmodon hispidus (assembly GCA_004025045.1). Classification (NCBI taxonomy): domain Eukaryota; kingdom Metazoa; phylum Chordata; class Mammalia; order Rodentia; family Cricetidae; genus Sigmodon; species Sigmodon hispidus. Next base: position 36,228 of record PVIH01017443.1, on the reverse strand, counting down.
GCACAACAGGTTGGAACCATGAGGCTATTTCATGCCAGAAACCCCATGTTAAAGATGTGGGATGTCTTTCTGTATGCTATGAAATAAAAGAACTGTCTTGTTTTTATTTTATCTAAAAGCAGGCATTTTAGATGTAAGTGAGGTATATTGGAGGGCAGAGTCAAGAGACACACTATCCAGCCACTCAAGAATCGACATGTAAAAGTAACACAGGTAAGCCACAAGCCAGATTAATGAAAATGAGTTGAATTAAGTAAGATGCAGGAGCTAGCTGGCAATATGCCTGATGCATAGGCCAATCATCATAGAATTAATATAAGCCTTTGTGTGGCTCTTTGGGGCTATCTGTCTGGGACTGCATGTCTGTAGTTCTGGATCACAAGCTGTTTGGCCAGAAACCTCTTATTGTATCTACTCCCACTGTTAGGAGTCCCACAAAAAAACAAGCTATACAACTGCCACATATATATGCAGAGGTCTTACATCTGCCCTATGCAGGCTTTCTTGCCGTGATACTTTGTGCTCTAACAAATAAAGTCTGCCTGAAAATCAGGGAAACAAATGAGCCAGCTACTAGAGAAAAATTTAACCTCTATAGAGTCCTCAGGCTGCAGGGGATATGATGTTGTCTTTATAACTTAATGGGTCTGAGATCCGGTCCAAACCCACCTTACAAATTTTGTCTCCATCTCCTTAGTGCTGGCATTAAATGTCAGAGCCACTACCACCTTGCCTTTATGATTAACTAGTAACTGGCTATTCCTTCTACTCTTGGACAAGCAATATTTGTTAGATCACAAACAAAATATCACACTTCCTAGTTGTTGATTCACTCTGTATGAGTTTCTCTGAGCCCAGGTCCTATGATGTTGGAGATCTCCTTTGTTGTTCTTGACACCTGACTCATAGTCAATACTTCTGCTCTTTAGATGATTCCTAGATCTTGGCCCAATGTTAGATTGTGGATCTCTGCATCTCTTTCCACCTATTGCTAGATTAAAGCTCTTAGGACAGTTGTGCTAGGCACAAATCTATGAGTATAGCACAGCTGATAAACACCTTTATTGAAATGACTGGATACAAAATTGACTATAAAAATCAGTAGTTCTACTATGTATGAATAATAAATGGGTTGAGAAAAATATTGGATTGTAAATAACTTTTACAATAGTGTAAACATTTTTAGTAAATAGTGTAAAATATTTTGGTATAACTCTACCCAAGCAAGTGACATACCTATAGGACAAGAACATTAAGTCTTTTATAGAAAAAATTGAAGAAAATATCAAAAGATTAAAATATATTTCATAGTCATAGATTGACAGAATAGTAAACACAACCATTTTCCCAAGAGCAATGTAAAGATTCAATATAATTTCCATCAAAATTTTAACACAATACTTTATAGAACTTGAAAGAACAGTTTTCAACATTCTATGCAAAATCTCAAAATATTCAAAACAATTCTGTACAATAAAATAACTATTGTTTGCATCAAACCTTTGATCACAAACTTAGTAGAGAGCTATACTCATAAAACTGCATAGTATCGTCATAAAAGAGATAGAACAAATTAACTGAACACAAAACCTTGATGTAAATTGGCATAATAATAGATACCTCATGTTTGACAAAGACGGCAAAATATATAATGGAAAAAGAAAGTATCCTCCACAAAGATTGCTGGCATAAATGAAAATCATCATGTAGAAGAATTCAGAAAAATCTATATCTATCACATTGAACAAAATTCAATTCTAAGTGAAACAAAGACCTCAGCATAAATCTAGATACATTGAACCTGATAGAGAAAAAAGTGGGAAATAGTTTTTAGTGCTTTGGCACAGAAGACAACTTGCTGAACTGAACACCAATAGTACAGATGCTTAGATAGACAATTAAAAAATGAGACTTCATGATACTGAAAAGCTTATGTAAGACAAAGAACTCTGTCAATAAGACAAAAGCAGAAGCATACAAAATGGAAAAATAGCTTTACCATCTACACATCTGACAAAGGGCCGATTTCCAAAATACATAAAGAACTTAAGAAACTAGACACCAAGAAGCCAAATGATCCAATTAAAACATGGGATACAGATCTAAACAAATCTTTAATGAAAAAAAAAAAAATCTTGGTTGACCAATAAACATTTAAAGAAATGTTCAACATCCTTAGCCACTATGGAAATGCAATTCAAAATGACTTAAATTCCATCTTGCACCTGTCAAAATGGCGAAGATCAAAAACACAAGTGACAGCTCATGATAGTAAAGATATGGGGCAAGGGGAAGAATCCTCCATAGCCGGTGCATGTACAAACGTGTACAGCAACTTTGGACATTAATATCTAGGTACATTTAATTGCAGTATTAAGAGCACCTAAACTACAGTGATATCTAGTATTTTAAAGCACTTAGGGGTTTTTGTGAGGTGTATCAGTGGGTAAAATTCCTGGCTGCACAAGGAGGATGGGATGAATTTCAAATCTAAAACCCACAGAAATTCTAGTTTCCTGAACATAAGCAAGAAGAAAAATAAGAGGAAGAGAAAGAGCAGGAGAAAGGAGAGGACAAGTAGTGGAAGGAGCATAAAGAGGAAGAAGATAACAGATGAAAAAGATGTTTTAAAGACTGAGAAATCTTACATTTTCTTTAAATGACTTTTTGTCATATTGTTACTTTTATCATCCCTCTAAGCTATGTTGTATAGCAGAATTTTTCCTAAGGAGATTCAACACACAAATATCTATTTACCTGGAAAAGTACCAAATGACAGAAAAAATAGTAATAATTCCACTAAATTTTATATTGGTGAGCAAATGAGGTCTTATTGAGGTTACTTGCAAAAATGTGCATGAGGGACTAATTATAAGAATGTTGAGTCAAACACACCCACATCACAGACAAGACTGCCATAACTGCAACCCTGTATTTCTGAGCACAGTTTTCGACTATCTTCTCAGGCCCATGTGGTCTCATCTCTCAGCCTGTAGCTGCTTGGAATCTTTCTTCATAATGTTTCTATAAAGGTGGAGTCAGGGCATTAGAGCATCTTCCAAGTTCTTACTCTCTCACATGTGATTCTTTGCTTACTTAGGGAGTGTCATAAGTCTCACTCTTCTTTCTGGATGGAATGTGTGGTAGTTTGAATGAAAATCACCCCCATAGTCTCATAAGGTGTCCCACTATTGGTTTTTGTGAGTGTGACTTTGTGGGAGAAAGTGGGTCTCTGAGAGTAAGTTTTAGTGTTTTAGAAGCTCAGATCAGACCCACTGCTACTCTCTCTTCCTGCTGTCTGCCTGTCTGTAGAGTGAGGTTTCTGGCCCACCTAGTCCAATGGTTCAGACATGGTTGCTGCTTCTTATCGGGACCAGCAACCTCAAAGTCCCAAAGAAACACACAGGTGCTTATATTAATTTCATGCTGTTTGCCCTATGTCTCAGGCATATTGCTAGCCAGCTCTTTCACCTTAATTCAGCTCATTTTTGTTATTCTGTCCTATCGGGTGGACCATGGCTCACCTGTGTTACTTTCTTTACCAGCTGATTCTTTGGAGGCTGGGTTGTCTCTCCCTGACTCTGACCTCCTTCTCCTACCTATGCTCCAAATCCTCTGACTTATTTTACAATGCCTGACAAGGGCCAAAACAGTTCCTGTATTTAAATAATGATATTCACAGTGTACAGAAAAACATGTCCACATCAACTTAGAATTCACAGTTATGTTTTAATTACTATGTATACTTGTAACTCATCTTGCTTCCCTGTTTCCCAGTATGACAATAATGGACTTAAACTGTGAACTTTAAGCCATTCCCAATTAGAAGTTTTTTTGGTTTTTTTTTAAAGTTTTTTGTATTTTTTTTGTATTTTTCATTGTTTTTGTTTATTTTTAAGACAAGTTCACATATAATCCACATCAATCTCCAACTTGCTATATAGCTAAAGACAATTTAGACTGATTTTCCAGCTTCCAACTCACATGCTCTGCAGAAATACACCATGATACACATTTGGGAAAAAGTTAAAGTTTCTATGATAGCAAGCAGCAATAAAACTCTAACTAGGACCAAATGGTTAGGTTTGAGAGCAGCTACTACACACAGCTGGAGTTTAAAACTTGATTTTTCTGACATCGTTTCTTTCATTAGTTTGATGAACTAATTTCTTTCCAGCTAGCCCTTATGGTCATTAAGTGAAAGTGAGAGTCAGGGAAAAAATCCATTTGGTGTCCACATGACCAGGAAAATTTCCTAAGTTGGTTTTCTACATGATATTTACACAAACTGTTCTCACTATAGCTGTATTTTATTCCACTCTTTATATTTCTCTTATTTAACTCCATAGACTTATAGAAAGACCTAATATTATTTAGATAGGAAAGAAAAGTGCATGGGACCAGAATATAAAGAGAAATTAATCACTATAGAAGTAGAAGTGAGTCCCTTACTCCACGCTGACTTAAAATCAAAGATTCTAAAATTATAAATTCTCAGTAGAATTTTAAAGGGCCCAACATTTTATAATGATATAAATAACCCAAAAGTATATGTCAAACATAAGATATATATCCATAGTCATTTGGTGGACAGAGCTGGACACTGGATGTCCCTGGATGTCAACAGAGAAACCTCTTTCGTTCTCGATTTAGTTCCTGGAAGTAGTCTTTTATAGAAAACAAAGCTCTTCATTTCAGCAATAAAAGCTGACCACTACACTTCTGGGGGTTACATATCTCCTTCAATCAATGATGATGTTACAGAATATATATAGAACTGAAAATCTTTCTATGTTGTTACTGTGAATATGAACTCAGTCCCTCTGTTTATATAACTAATATTTCTAGCCATTTCTTCAATATCTATATTGTATTTGTTAAGACTGGATATCCTATATTTGATATTAAAATTATAATGTACAATATTTATTTGAAACATTTATACTCATAAAATTTAGGAAAGAATTTATGTGTTGATATGGCCTTTTATGTAGATGCAACTTATGGCATCTACATGTACATGCAGCTATTCCCATGTACAACCTTTTATATCTAATACAAGATAGTAATATAATATTTCTATAAATAATTAAAATTAAACTTTCAAATTTTTTTGTTAGAATCTATATGTAATCTTTTACATTGGTACACTATAGTGGTGTTTGATACCTTCTATGATAATAAATGCTATTTTTGTGATATTGAGTTGGCTTCATTAGTTCTTGAAAATTATTTAAGTACATATACCGTGTTTAAGATGGTTTTAAAGTAATGTCTAATGTCTTCTCCTAAACTTGTTCATCTTTTAAAAACCAATACATATATAATCATTACTGACACCTATTATATTTGTTTACAAAAGTTTACAGTTCAAACAAGAGAAAGGAGCAGAATTAAAGTTGGGAAAAGGTAGGAAAATTAAGAAATTATGCACAATGACCATTGAAATGGACATGAAAATTAGTAGCTAATGATATACTGGTGAAGAGTGAGAGAATTGGTGAACTAGATATTAATCATTTCCAGACAACTTCAAGAGAATCTTGTGACATATGAAATAGATTCTTTTTATCCAACATATTTAAAGTTATTTGAACTTCACTAGTTACTTATCTATCATATGTTAAAAAAAGTATCATTGGCTGTTAATTTTTCAATATGCATACTATCATCCATATAAAGATATATGTTAGAAATAAGGTAAGGGAATTAGGAGGAGGGAGGTTTCTCCCTAGGAAGGAGAAATAGCAAAGACAGTTATGAATGAAAAAGATTTGGACAGAGCAGGAGATACAAAAAGGAAGATAAAAGGATGAGCAAGTGATGGACAGAATACAAATAGGGTCAGCTAACACCAAGGTCCATTTGAAGAGTTGTTTCAAAACCCAACACAGTGAAACTTGTTAAAATATATACACATATAAAAGATTTATACATTGGAATAATCAAATAACAGGGGGAACTAAGGCCAAATTAAACATTACTCACTACCAAATAAAAATTCCAGTGTTAGAAATGATTTTCATCTAATTAAGATGTCAAAGAGACACCATGGGAATTCTCAAACAACTAAGGCTATTGCCAAGGCTTTTGATTGTTCTCCACAGCAACAGGTAAGGACTTATTGCTGAATACAACATGTACATAAGGAAATAGAAGTCATGCTACTACATACCTTCATCAATATATATTTGTGTTCACTATACTGGAAAGTATTAAAAATACTACCAGAATAGAAAAGTAAATACCAACAAAGATACAAACCTTGTGATCTACAATGGTAGACTGGTACAAGTTATGCTGCTGAAACAGTGGCAAAGTGTTTGAATAACCAGCCATTATCTTATTGGAATTAAGGTGCATTTTTTTTTCATTAAGATGGTACCTATGCTCTAAATTATCTATTAGGCCAAAAACCTGGAACTTTACAGACAATAAGACTATGAGACAACCATTACCATTCTGCTAAATAAAATAGAAATAAAATGAGTTGTAATGACATGCTATGCTATACCCATAGATCAATGTCTTGCTCAGATATCTTCAGAGAACATTCCTCTTGTATTAAATAAAAACAAATACAGAGCCCACAGCTGGACCATATGCACAGAGTAGATAAAAAATTTTAGAAATATGCAAGGATGCATGTTACCAAAAAGGGAGCATTTTATAGCATAAGAATATATCTCTGTGTAGTGTGCATCACCTTAAAAAATTCTCGAAACTACTCTGGTTACAGAATATGTCCAGTTAAGGCCACATATTGACTATTACTAGGAATCATAGCTGGGATCATGTCATCCTTGTAGATATCTGGAAGTTTCACTTGCAGTACTTGTAAATCTGACCCTAAAATGCTCCTACCCATCTTTGGGACACCAACCCGGCCAAACAACTTTTGACCTACACTCTATTCTTCTTTTGGGATGTGCTGGGTAAGGGTAGCACAAAGATTGTGGTAGTGGCCAACCATGACTTATTTAGCCAGAGACCCATGACATGAAAGTGAACCCACCTGTGACACTTCTTGACGGCCAGGACCCAAAGATTTAGGAAAGAACCAAAAGCAATTAGAGAGAAAAAAATATGTTAAATTTAATGATGCCCAAGCAGTCCCTACCCAATTGTCATCAGAGAGCATTCATCCAGTAACTGATGAAAACAAATATAGAGGTTTACAGTCAAGCCTTATGCTAAACTAGGGGAATCCTGGTGAATAAAGCAGGAAAGATTCTACAAGCCAGAGAGGTTAAGACAACACAAGCAAAACCACAGAGTCATCTTACTTACCTGGGCTCACAGCAGCTTACAGAGAATAAAATGACATCCAGAGATGCTGAATAGGACCATGTTAGGCCTCAAAAATATATGTGACAGTTTTGTACTTTATTCTGCTTGTGAAAAGTGAGAACAGGAGATGTCTGTAACATTTTCACTGTCTTTTAAGAACATATTCCTCATACTGGGTTTCTTTGCCCAGCCTAAATGAAAAGGGAGAAGCTTAGTTCTACCTCAACTTGATATGCCAAGTTTTGATTACATCCATGAGTGGCCTGCCCATTTTTGAACAGAAAAAGAGGAGAATTGAATTGAGGGAAGTTCTCACAATATTTGGGGGGAAGAAATAGGATGAGAGGAGGAAGGAAAAACTGAAATTCAGATGTAAAATAAAGTTAACTAATAAAGAAATTCTTAAATCTACTTATTTATCTTCTTTATCAAACTTTCAATAACATGTTATAATATTTTTTAATAATAATACTACAGAAGCACCCTATTCCTTTTTTTTGAACTGAGATATTCTTTTTCTAGATTTCAGGAGAATTATTTTACTGTTGCTCATGTAGCTATTTAATTTGTTAAACAAAAGTGAACATCTGACACATACTGTGGCATCCAGACAATCCTGACTGCTCCTAACTTTTCTACCACTGCATTTTATATATTTGCCTGCATATCCCCTACATTCTCATATCTAATTATTATTGTTATGTCCAGTCCCAGTTGGATCAGTTAATTTTTTCTTAGTATTTGGATATCAGCCTAGATAGTATCATGTCTTAAAAGCATTTTCTAAGCAACTTTGACTAGTTCTCACTAACTTCATAAATGTTTTCTCATTCTGAAGATATTCTATGAAATTTTACACTATTTAAATGTACACTTGTATCTTTACCTTTTAATTTTCTCTTCTCTCATGTTTTGTAAACTCAGTCCAATTTAGTAACTGCTTATATATTTTTATATAATAAACCTATTTGACAGCAAATTTTAAACATTTTCAATATCAAAATATGTTAAATGCATATAGAAATAAATATGTAAATTTAAATACACTAATCTAATTACAACTTCATAGAAAATAGTGATTTGTGATCTAGGCAGATAATGAAATGATACTTAATTGTGCTCCAGAAAAAGATATGATTATTTTTGGTTTTAGACATTTACATAACATTGATGTTTAATTTATGTGAAAGATTTCAGTTTTACTGTACACTGAAAATTCTTAGGAATCTAATAAACACAGATTGGTATTTAGTTTTAGATTATTGCTTATTCAGAAAGATAGTATTTGTACTTCTTGAGAAACGTTTCATTAAGTAAAAAATATATAGTCATAGGTTTTAGAAATGTTGTATATATTTCTTTCTTCTTTAATTGAAATATTGCATAACAGAATCCAGTGATAGATATTTGGGTATAAAACATCTTGATGTATTCTTGAATGTTCTTAAAAGTAGATTACCTGCATGCTATTTGCTTACCTAGAAAAAGTTTTTGTTATTGTTTGCATGCATGTGCATTGCATAATGAGGTTTTTATATGTGACTATCATTCTAGAATCTTTTGTTGAAACTTTCTTTACAGTGAAGTCAGGAACTTATTCACTGCCATGTCTTGGCCAGAGGCCCTACTCTTTGATAACAATTTAATTGCAAAGTAGTTAATGATCTATCACTTCAAAAGAGTTAGAAATGATGAATGGTTAGCCATTAAACCATTGTTGTTCATAGTTGTGTATATGGTTTCAGTTTGGCCACTCTATATTAGACAACTAATAAAGTAAATAGAACATGAACATGATGTAATTAAAGATCAATTAAAACACAATGAAATAAAATAAATAAATAACTAGAATTTTAGTAATATAAATCTATTATATCATTGTTCAGCCTATCTCATGTAAAGGTATTTTGAAATATTCCTCAAAATAACAAAACAAAACAAAATAAAAAAAATGTGAAATAATTTGGGAAATAAACTTTATGCTTAAATCATGTAAAGATAAGGTTATAATTTTTCTAGTCATAATAGAGAAAAAAAAGAGCTTAGTCCTAAATCAACTTGATATGCCATATGCTGTTGCTCCTCATGGGAGGCCTGTCCATTTTGGCACAGAAACAAAGGAGGAGTGGATGAGAGAAAAGGAGATTGAGGATGAATGGGTGAAAAGGAGAAAGGGAGAAAGCAAGATATGCATTTTGCATATATATAATAAATAAATAGTAGATTATGAGACTGGCATGTTTCCCACTATACTACGAGGGATTCAAAATACATAAACATATGAAATAAATGGTAAAAAGAGGGGGTTATAATGGGTTAGGTTTGTTCCAAACTATTAGGAATATCTCCTCTAATAAGAGGGAACAGATATAATGAGAAAGACTAGGTTAAAATAGAGGGAAAAAAAGATCATCTGAAGGTGAAAAATGACACGAAAGTTAAACAGATGGACAACCAAGAATGATAAGACTCCTACTAAGTGAGCAGGGAAATGCTTCTTTAGAAGTCCAGAAAGAAACATTCTTGACACCCACTGTATTGTAGGCATATAACCTCTATAACTGTAAACTGATGATTTACATATTTAGATTTCACTTTGCAATATGTTCTCAAGGCAGCTCCAGGAAAAACTCATATTTGCTGTTAAATAGGAGAAAACAAATTAGTATGTTAATCATATCATCTCATAGGTAAAGCAATATGTGTTATGAAGTAATATCCTATTATACCAATTTACTGTTCTTAATATTTACACACCAGATTACATTTTTAGCATTTCTATGACACAAGAGAAAAGAATGAGCTAAATAAAATTATTGTTGTTTTGAGAATAAAATTTTAACAAAAGTTTATTTATTTCAATGTAGTATTAGATAAATACTATGTACCCAGGGGCCATCTCTGCAACCAAACTACAAAGAAGATGCAAGATACTACTGATATAATTTGAGAGGTCAAAAAAGAAATTGGAGACTCATATTTTGAGATTCCCATATTTTACAAACTCTAGTTAGTATATAGGGAAAACCTGGAGCCAGATATTGGGGAAAAGCTGGCATACCAGAAATAAACCACAGCTATCCGGCCAACTCTTCAGGCCTGTCTCCATGAATCCTCAAACTTAATGCCTCTTAGTCCTCAGCCAAAAAGAGAAGGAAAAGTCTTTGGGAAAGCACAAAAACCCTCTTCTCTTTCTCTGCCCAGCTCTCTTAACTTTCCACATTCCTAAAACTAAGATTAAAGGTGTGGGTCACCTCTTCCTGGCCTAGCTTGGTTCTATGGTTGACTCTGATATTCCAGATTAATTTTCTTAAATATATATCAGCACAGTCCCACAAGCAGACCAAGCTAGAGAACTGTCACATATAGAGACTTAGGTTGGTCTCATGCATGTGTCCTGGTGGTTGTTCAGACTTCGTAAGATTCTATGAGCTATTTCTGATATTTCTATGAGTTTTTCTTGCGATGTCCTTGACTCCTCTGGCTTCTACAATCCCTCCTCCCTCTCTTTAACTAGATTCCCGGAGTTTGGCAGATATTAGCTATAAAGTAAAGGATAACTATGCTACAATTCACAGATGCAGAAAAGCTAGGTAATAAAGAGAGCCAATAAAGGGATGTATGGATTTCCCCAAAAAGGGAAAATAGAAGAGATATCCAGGGTGGACTGGGCCGATGGGGATGAGAATTTGAGGGATGCAGTTGGGGAGTGGTTGGAGAGAAAGTGGATTGAAAAAGATGACTATAAAGGGGGTAAATTCTGAGGTCAGATAAAAACCCAATACAAAGGAAATTCCTATGAATCTACAAGAATGACCCCCAAAAGGACTCCTAGCAATGGATACGTAGCCTGAACTGGCCATCAACTGTGACTCAAGCAAATTTTTTTTTTTCATCAGAAAGCCTTCATGCAGTAGCTAATGGAAACAAATGCAAAGACTCACAATCAATCAAAATTGTTTCTATTTTTAAAGTAAGCCCACTAATCATATTTTCTTTTTTTCTGCTCAAAACTATTTTCAGACTTTATATTTGCAGAATATTATTCAGTTACAGTATTTGATCTAAATATTGTAATCTTACTTTTTCCTGAAAACATTATTGTTAGTGATAATGCTGCTGATAATAAGGAGGAGGAAGATAAGGAGGAAAACATTACTGTTGGTGATAATACTGCTGATGCTGATAATAATAATGAAGAGGAGAAAGATGAGGAAAACATTACTGTTGGTGATAATGCTACTGATGTTAATAATAATAACGAGGAGGAGGAAGATAAGGAGGAGGAGGAGGAGGAGGAGGAGGAGGATTATCCATTTGACACAACCAAAACCAGTTAGAAAAAGGAAATCTTGGGAACAGAACTGCCCCAATTAATTTGGACAACAGTTATTTCTGACATGTGCTATATTTACTGCTGATCAAGAAGGAGGGATCAGCCCACTCTAGTCTATGTTATGCCTGGACAGTTCCCATGAATGCTGTATTAGAAAACTATCTGTGCATGAGCTAGGGAAAGCAAACCACTAAGTACTGTTCCTCCCATGTCTCAGCTTCGGTTCCTACTTCTAGCTTCCTGCTTTGAGATCTTGCCTTGATATTCTTCATCAGTAGACTTATTCTTGAAGTGTTGTCAAGATTTTTTTTTCTTTGTGAGATTATTATTATTATTATTAATCACAGCAGCAGGAGCAAATGAGATAAAACACAAACATCTTTTCTCTTCAAAATCCTTTGACCTTTTTATTATTTATCTTCATTTTTTACTGAACAACATGGATAGTAGAGACATTATGTTCCATGGTCTTTCACAAAATAAAATACAAACATTTCTCTTCTTAACAGAAAATTAGATGCTTCCTTTATTTAACAATTTTGGTGATAACCCACAGGGATAAAAACCCAGCTAAAGAATTGAACAGTAGTGCTTCCACACCATACAGTACATGATGCTTAGTAATCAAAATGCTGAACATACAAGTGCTAAATTGAACATGAGTCTCCTCATGGGAAGCTACTTGCCTTTGTATAATTTGTTAATTTTTAAGCATGATCACATTCTTTGGTTCCAGAAGTCAAAGAGGGATTCATCTACATTGAGGTAGCAAGGATGATCAATTAAGCGTAGCTTCACCATGGGTCCCTAAGGTTTTTACAAAGTTATTGGTAATAAGTGAAATTGCTTATTTAATTATTTTTTAAAAAATCTAGTTTCATGTATCCATAAGGACTGCATATACTAATGTATGCATGTTAATAGATCATAATATATTTAAGTTTATATCCATGCCCTTCTAAGGAAAACATTAATGCAATAGACCTCTACCAAAATACTATTTTACTTGAATGAAGTTTTCCTTGTCTTATAAAAACATATCAATGTCAAGCCTTAGGATAATCTTATTAGTCTTGGAATAATTTTCAATATAATTTTTATTAATGTAACCCTAAGCATCAGGCAACTTCTTCACTAAAAAGGTTTGTCTCCTTCTTAGATAGTTTTTTTATAATAGCAAGCATTAGGAACTTTTAGATAATATTCTTGCAATGCATATTTCCTCATTTCTTCAAGTTTTCTAATTTTTTACCATAATTCATGTGCAAAAACTAAAACTAAAATTAAATTCAAAATAAAATTAATGTGATAATTTATAGCTATCATCATACTTATAGTGTAACTTTAATGATTTCTGCATAACTAAGAAGCCTTCTTGAGTATTTCAGTATGCATGTTAATGTTACCTGAGAAAAAATATAATTCAAATAAATTAAGTAATTAACAGGAAATGTAGATACATCTTTGCTAGCATTTATTGAAAAATATTGGAAATTTACTTCTATTTATGTATCACAAAATGGAAGAAATGCCTTTACTTTTTAGGTAAAAATAACAGCAGATATACAATAGCAATAGAATATTTAACCTTTATAGCACTGAATAAGATCATTTTTTCTAGTGTGGAATCTATTTATTTATTTATTTATTTAATAAAGTCTCATTTTTTTTATCTATGAATTCTCTTGTTAAAACTCCCTTCCCTCTCCCTCCCCCCCCCCCAGTTACTCTCTCTTCTTTCCATCTCCTTATCTCCTCCCCAGCAAGGGCAGGAGGTCCCGAGGTCCCAAAGTGGCTTAGTTCAGCATCCACTCCAGGCAAATCAGCTTTCCTCATCAGGACAGGTCAGGCGTTCCTCTGGAAGGAATGGGCTCCAAGGTGCCAGTTCAAGGTGTTTCAGATCACAAGCTGTTCAGTGATTGTATCTTGTAGTTTGGGAATGTTTTGCTTTTTGTTTAAAGTCCACTAAGGAGTGAGTAAATCCCCTGATTGTCTTTCTGGGTTTGTGATAGGTCCCCAGGAAGATATTCTTGAAAACCATCAATTTGCCTGCAAATTTTAGGATATCATTTTTATTTACTGCTAAGTAGTACTCTATTGTGTAGATGTACCATAGTTTGTTAATCCAGTCTTCAGTTGAGGGCCATCTAGTTGTTACCAGGTTCTTGCCATTTTGAATAATACTGCTATGAAAATAGTTTAGTTAATGCTTTTGGAGTATGAATATGCATCTTTAGGGTATGTGCCCAATAGTGGTATTGTTACATCCTTGGGGAGATTGAGTTCCAGTTTTCTGAGGTGCCACAATACTGCATTCCATAGGGGCTGAACAAGCTTACACTCCAACCAACAGCCAATGCTATAGAGGATCTTCAACCTCTCCAGCATAGGCTGTCTTCTGTGTCTTCAAACGTAGTCAATATGACAGGTGTAAGGTGGTATCTTAAAGTTGTTTTTATTTTCATTTCTCTGATGGCTAAAGATTTTGAGCACTTTTCAAGTGCTTTTCTGACATTTGCAGTTCGGCTGATAATTCTCTTTTTAGTTTTGAACTCCAATTTTTTTACTGTGTTATTCACGATTTTGGGCTCTAGTTTCTTGAGTTCTCTATATAATTTAGAGATCAGTCCTCTGTCACTTGTAGGGTTGGTGAAAATCTTTTCCCACTCTGTAGGCTTTCGTTTTTCTTATTGACTATGTCTTTGGCCTTCCTGAAGCTTCTCAGTTTCAGAAGGTCCCATTTATTGATGGTTGTTCTTAGTGTCTGTGCTACTAATATTATATTTAGAAATTGGTCACCTGTGCCAATGTGTTGGAGAGTATTTCCCACTTTTTTTTTTAATCAAGTTTAGTGTTGTTGGGTTTATGGTGAGGTCTTTGATCCACTTGGATTTGAGTTTTTTGCAGGTGATAGGTTTGGTTCAATTTGAATTTTTCTATACACTATCATCCATCTATGTCAACACCATTTGTTAAGGATATTATCTTTTATCCATGGGATATTTGGGGCCTCCTTGACAAAAATCAGATGTTTATAAGTTTTTGGCTTAATATCGGTACCTTCAGTTTGATTTCATTGATCCACAAGTCTGTTTTTATGCCAGTACCAGGCTGTTTTAATTACTGTAGCTTGAAAGTATAACTTGAAGTTGGGGATGGTGATGCATCCTGAGGTTCTTTTGTTGACTAAAATTGTTTTGGCAATCCTGGATTTCCTGCTATTCCAAATAAAATTGAATATTTTTCTTTCAAGGTCTGTAAAAATTTTTTTGAGATTTTGATGGAAATTGCATTGAATTTTTAGATTGCTTTTGGTAGGATTGCCATATTTACTATGTTGATCCTACCTATCCAGGATCATGGGAGATCTTTCCATTGCTGATATCCTCTTCTTTCTTTCTTCAGTGATTTAAAGTTTTTGTCAAATAGATTTGTTACTTCTTTGGTTATAGTTATTCCAAGGCATTTAATGCTATTTGTAGCTACCATGAAGGGTAACATTTCCTCATTTCTTTTTTAGCCCTTTTATCTTTAGTGTATAGGAGGGCTACCAACTTCTTTGAGTTAATCTTGTATCCTGCTACATTGCTGAAGGTGTTTATCAGCTATAGAATTTCCCTGGTAGAATTTTGTGGATCCCTTCTCTGGACAATCATATCATCTGTAAATAGAGATAGTTTTACATCTTCTTTTCCAATTTGCATCCCCTTAATCTCCTTGTGTTCTCTTATTGCTTTAGCTAAAACTACACACACACACACACACACACACACACACACACACACACACACACACACCACAAGAAACTTCTGGTCTGACTGTAGAAGGGTTGCTTACCAGGAATTTGTGGTGGCCATAGAGCATCCGTGGGCATTAGCAGTGACCTAGTGTGCTTTCTTCATCTGTAGGTGAGCCTAACCTGGTGTGAGGTTTTAGATTTTATTTTTTTATGTTTCATGTAATTTAGAGAAAAAAGAGAAAAATAATGAAGTTATTTTCATTATTTAATACGCCTACATAGGAACACCTCAACTACAACTATCTTTAAATTTGAAGCTGTGTTCATCAAGTTTCTATGTTCATAGCAGCGTTATCTGTAATAGCAAGAACCTGGAAACAACCTAGATGCCCTTCACCTGAAGAATGGATTAACAAACTGTGGCACATCTACACAATAGAGTACTACTCAGCAGTAAGAAAAAGTGATATACTAAAATTTGCAGGCAAATGGATGGATATGGAGAATACCCTCCTGAGCGAGGAATCACAAACCCAGAAAGATAAGCAGGGGATGTACTCACTCATTAGTGGACTCTAAACAAACAAACAAACAAAAAAGCAAAGCATGCCCAACAGTGTGATCTTATGTCTCCAGTTATTGAAGTAAATAGAATTATACAGAATACTGTGAAGAATTAATGGACTCTTGGTGATGCATATAATAAAGTGCCTGGCATAAATAATATGTATTTGGTACATGTTCTACTTCACATGTAATAATGAAAGTTTGTATTTCAATGTATGCTTTAAAATCCTTTTACCCATTTTGTTCATCAGATTTGCAAATGGCTCCATTCTATTGCAATGATTTCTCACATATCTTCTTTCTTTATATTCATTTTTTTTCATAATTACTTCTCCAGAAAATGTTTTCTGTTTATGTTTTAGTCATGTGAGCCATTTTATTCCTGTGTGATTTTCATATGCCATTCATAATATTATTCTCATTTTTATCACTATGTAGAGAAATTGTGTTCTATTTTCAAAAATATAGTTGAGTAATATTTGCTACAGTTTTTCAATATATCTATTTACTTATTCAAAAAAGCAATATATCTATTTACTTATTCTAAAAAACCTGATGCACCATAAAAATCTTCTGTGTATTATATATTAAAAGTTATTTTCAAAGAGTTAAAGAATTTTCCATTTTGTACTTAGATTTGTAATTCATTTCAAATATTTTTCTTTGTTTATACAAAGCCTAATGTTATTTTTAAAGGTAGGTAGATTTTTCTGTGTGCTTAATTTCACTTTTTGTACTTTCTCAAAAATAACATCAAATGTTATATTTAATAATAGTGAACAATGTAATTCTTAAATAAAGTATTTTTGGTGCTCTTTTACTTATTCTCATATTGGATAGTAAATCAAAGTAAACCAAAGAACACACATTGATAAATCAGATTTAATTACTGATTGTGCAAACACCTGACTTCCAAGGGATTTCTGTACTGTACAAACATAGTGTTCAGTATTGTAACTGTCATGAGCACAGTAATTGAGCTACAAATGACAGAATACCCTTTTATGAAAGCTAGTCTTAAAGAAAGTAACTATGTATTGACATGGTTGTGACTAATTTGCTCTATCAGTTTTACTGCTATGTCTATATCTGGAATATGTGTGAAGGATCTTAAATCTGTTAGAACTTAAATTTGTCCCATTTCTAGTTTTCAGGATCTGTCATGATATAGACAGAACATATGCTCCTTTCCCCTTGTTCCTCACTGATCAAAGTTGAGTGCAATTAGTTTTTAATCACAAGGAAAAAGCTAAATATGTGGTATTGATTTTTTAAATAAAATATAATTATCTATCATTTTATTCCCTCTTAGGTTTAACAATGAAATATTTTATTAATCCCAATGTTAAATATTATACTTCATTTTCAGTATCACAGAGTTTCAGTAATATAAGAAATTTATTTTGGACTTTCTCATTTCTCTAACAAAATATGATAATTGCTTTAATATGTTAAATTTTATATGCTTAATTTGACATTATAATATATTATAGATGATATTATACAAATTATTTATAATTATGTTTATGAAAATATGTTAAATGCATCATTTTGTAATTTTTTTTATTATTTTTTTACATGGAATGTTTGTGATTTTTAAAATCTAGTTTTATTTTTGTGTGCTTGTGAGTTCTGGTACCTCAAAAGTCAGAATTACTAGATTCCGATAGAGCTTCAGTTTCAGGAATTCACTTAAAGTGATGCCAAGAATCAGATTGGGCTCTAACTTCAGAAGAACAGCACATGCTACTAACTGTTGAGCCACCTTTCAAGCTTAAATATTTGCAAATTTTAGCATAACAACACATAGCAAATAATTCATCCCAGTATTGGTTAAAGTCCTTTAACTGGGATAAATTATATGGACAAAACAAACCATAAAAAAAAAATGTCTTTCTTCAGAAAGTTCCCTATTGGTGGTGGGCGGAAGGGAAGCTACTCTTGGGCAAATGACCACAGTATCAGTGCTACTGGTTCATGTATTTGCAGAGGTGTATAATGTCTAGGGTCAGGTCATAGGCAAGATAGAGAATGAAAAACATAAATCAAACCAAGCAGAAGAGCAGGCAAATGTAAAAAGTGGGTAGCTGCTCACTGGGCACCTATGCTGATTCTCCACTGGTCTGGATGTTTTTTCACTCCCTGTGGAAAATACACAGGGATTGAAATTTTGACTTCAAATTTATTGAAAGCATGCCGACTAGAATTCACAGGCTAGGCAATGCCAGCACACTGTTACCAGTTGTAACTAACAAGAGAAATACTGAGCATCTTTGATACTTTGCTTACCAAATACCTTAGGTGCCACTCACTGACTATCTTTAGGCAGTTCTTCAGCGTCTCTCACAGCAGGGAGCCAAAGTGGCTATCTTCTCACCATCTGAAATCCTGACTGAAGCTCTTGGTCTAGCTACTGTAGTTCCACACACTATTTCTAAGGACACTCTGCTAGTCCTAACACTTGCTTCTGTTTCTCCTTCTTCAGTCTCATTCTCTTATTGGTAACTTGCACTAGTAAATAATTTCATTGCTCCACATACTACCTCAGTGTTCCAACATTCTTTTTTAATTCATTGTTTTATATTTTAAGTTAAAATATAATAATAATATCACTTGCTTCCTCCCCTTCTTCCCTCCAGATTAGTGGAGTTTAAACAAAAAGCAAAGCATTCCCAAGCTGCAAAACACAAACACTGAACAGCTTGGGAGTTGAAGCATCTTGGACGTGCACCTTGGATCCCATTCCCTCCAGATGAACACCTGACCCAATCATGATGTTAGGGTGAGGAAAATGGATTTGCCTGGAGTAGATGCTGAACTAAGCCAACTTTCTACCGTATACTAATATTCTCCTCCTTTCAACTCATCCCATGTTTTTCCCATGCTCACCTTTCTGTTATTATTGTCACATACATATAGATGACATATATGGTGTCTATATATATTAACACACACATACATCCCACTCAGTCCATTTTTGCTCTTTGTGCATACATAGTTTTAGATGAGACCATTTTGTATTAGACAGTCTTGTGGGTGGGGGAGATATTCATCCCTTAGAGATACCAATTCTTCTTCTCCCAGTTGTCATTAGGTTCCTATAGTTCTGTTTTACAGTACTTCTTTAAAAATATACTCAAGGGGCTTTAGAAATGGTTCATGCTTTAAGAGGACTGACTCCCGTTCCAGAGGATCGGGGTTCAAATCTGAGCAACCACGTGGTAGCTCATATCCATCTGTGACTCTAGGTTCACAGGATCTGACACCCTCTTCTGACTTCTGATGGCACCAGACATGCAAGTGATGCACAGACATATGTACATGCAGACCCAAAGTCCATACAGATACAAACACAAAATATACACTTGACTTTCAAAGATATCTCCATTCTCTTCAAATAGAGTCATCACTTATGATCTCTTCATAAATGTACCACCAGTCCCATATGTAACATTCTAACCATTTCCTTGATTATTGTCCATTTGTTATTTTTTTTTTAAATAAAGCCTCATTTTTTTTATTCATGTATCCCCTTATTAAAACTCCCTTCCCCCTTCTGCCCCTCCCAGTCACTCTTTTCCTCATCTCCTTATCTTCCCAGCCAATGGCAGGAGGTCCTACATTACCAAGGATGCTTAGTTCAGCATCCACTCCAGGCAAATCTGGTTTCCTCACCCTAACATCAAGAGTTCCCCATAGAGGATCATCCAACTCACTCTTGAAGGAGGGGGAGAAAACTGGATTTGCCAGGAGTGGAGACTGAACTAAGCAATATTGGGGCAGTGGGACCATGGGACTGCCTGCAGCCTGCCCAGAGATGGGATGGGGATTTGTGGAGAAGAATGACCTGATGTGGTAGGAGGGGGAAAGGACCTTGAATAAGGATATACAAGGTTAGAGTGTGAATTCTTTGTTCATAATAATAATAATAATAAAAAAAGGGAAAAAAAAAGAGTGAGTCAGGTGTTCCTCTGGAGGAAATGAGCTCCAAGGTGCAGGTCCAAGGTGCTTCAGATCCCAAGCTATTCAGTGGTTGTGTTTTGAAATTTGGGAATGTTTTTCTTTGTGTTTAAACTCCACTAATGAGTGAATACCTTCCCTATTTAACTTTCTGGGTTTCTGATACCTTGCTCAGGAGGATATTCTCCAAATCCATCCATTTGCCTGCAAATTTTAGGATATCAGTTTTTCTTACTGCTGAGTAGTACTCCATTGTAACAATCAATGGTCAGTAATATCCTTTAATATTAATACACTCAATTCACCTATAAAAAAGACACATCTTAACATGATGGATGCAAAAACAGAAACCATCCTTCTGCTGCATACAAGAAACATACCTCAACCCCAAAGGCAGACAAAGGCTCAGAGTAAAGGGTTGGGAAAAGATTTTCCAATCAAATGGTCCCAAGAAACAAGCTGGTGTTGTCATTCTATTATCTAACAAAGTAGATCTCAAACTAAAATCAATTAAAAGAGACCAGGATGAACATTACTTATTAATCTCAGGAAAAAATGATCAAGATGAGATTTCAATTCTGAATATGTATGCCTCTAATATAAGGGCACCAAAGTATGGAAAAGAAACACTACTAAAGCTCAAATCCCACATCAATTCTCACACTTTAATTGTGGGAGACTTCAATACCCCACTTTTACCCCAGGATAGGTCAACCAGACAGAGACTCAACAGAGAAATTAGAGGTTATGAAGAAAATGGATTTAATAGATATTTACAGAAGCTTCCACACAAATGGAAAGGAATATGCATATTTCTCAGTACCACATGGAACTTTCTATAAAACTGACCATGTAACTGATCATAAAGCAAATATCAACAGATACAAAAAATGGGAATTATCCCTTGTATCATATCAGACAACCATGGTCTAAAGTTAGATTTCAACAACTTCTGAAATCACAGAAAGCCTACCAACTCATGGAAACAAAACATCATTCAAATGAACAACCTCTGGGTCAAGGGAGAAATTAAGAAAGAAATCAGTCTTCCTAGAATTTCCCAAAAATGAATCTGAAACGTACTCAGACTTATCAAACACAATTAAAGCACTCTTAAGAGGAAAATTTATAGCACCAGATGCCTATATGAAAAATCTAGAGAAATGTCATACTAGACAACTAACAGCGCAGGTGAAAACCTTAGAACAATTGGAAGCAAACTCACCTCGAAGGAGTAGATGGCAGGAAATAATCAAACTTAGAGCTGAAATCAACACAATTATAACAAAAAGAACAATACAAAGAATCAAGGAATCAAAAATTTGGTTCTTTGAAAAAGTCTACAAGATAGATAAACCCTTATTCAAACTAACCAAAAAGCAGAGAGAGAGTATCCAAATCAATAAAATCAGAAATGAAAAGGGGTTCATAATAACAGACCCCCAGGAAATCCTGAGAATTATCTGGTCATATTTTGAAAATCTATACTCTTCAAAAATGGAAAACCTAGAAAAAATGGACAGCTTTTTTGCTTTTTGATTGGTACCACTTACCAAAATTAAATCAAGATTAGATTAATACCTAAACAGACCTATAACTCCAAAGGAAATTGAAGCTGTCATTAAAAGCCTCTCAAGTTACAAAAAAAAAAAAAAAAAAAAAAAAAAAAAAAAAAAAAAAAAAAAAAAAAAAAAAAAAAAAAAAAAAAAAAAAAAAAAAAAAAAAAAAAAAAAAAAAAAAAAAAAAAAAAAAAAAAAAAAAAAAAAAAAAAAAAAAAAAAAAAAAAAAAAAAAAAAAAAAAAAAAAA
>PVIH01017443.1:0-14429 GCA_004025045.1 Sigmodon hispidus | reverse complement strand
ACTATTACCAATACTCCTCAAATTCTTCCATACAGTAGAAGCCGAAGGAATATTGCCAAACTGTTTTTATGAAGCCACAATAACCCTGATAACCAAGCCACTCAAAGATGCAACAAAGAAAAAGAATTACAGACCAATTTCCCTCATAAATAATGAGGCAAAAATTCTCAACAAAATCCTGGCAAACCATATACAACAACATATAAAAAATATTATCCACCACAATCAAGTAGACTTCATCCCAGAAATGCAGGGATGGTTCAACATACAGAAAACTGCAAATGTCATCAATCATATAAACAAACTGAAGGAGAAAAACCAATGATTAGATACTTAGATGATGAAAAAGCCTTTGACAAATCCAATATTTTATAACAAAAGTCCTGGAGAGATCAGGAATACAGGGAAAATATCTAACTATACTAAAGGCAATTTACAAGAAGCTGACAGCCAACATCAAACTAAATGCAGAAACACTCAAAGCAATCCCACTAAAATCAGGAACTAGACAAGGGTGTCCCCTCTCTATTCATTCAATATAGTTCTTGAGGTTTTAGATAAAGCAATAAGAGAATGAAGGCAGATTAAAGGGATACAAATTGGAAAAGAAGTGAAACTATCTCTATTTGCAGATGATATGATTGTATATATAAGTGACCCCAAAAGACTACCAGGAAACTTCTACAGCTGATAAAAACCTTCAGCAAGGTAGCAGGATACAAGATTAACTCAAAGAAATCAGTAGCCCTCCTATAAACTAAAGAAAAAATGCTGAAAAAGAAATAAGGGAAACATCACCCTTCATAATAGCTGTAAAAGGCATTAAATACCTTGGAATAACTATAACCAATGAAGTAAGAGATCTATTTGATAAAAACTTTAAATCACTAAAGAAAGAAATTGAAAAGGATATCAGAAAATGGAAAGATCTCTCATGTTCCTGGATATGTAGAATCAACATAGTAAAAATGGCAATTCTACAAAAAGCAATCTACAGATTCAATGCAATTCCCATAAAAACCCCAACACAATTTTTAACAGACCTGGAAAGAAAAATAGTCAATTTCATTTTGTAAAATTTCAATGTATTATGTCATGTTAGTAACAAAAAAGAAATAGAAACTTTTATCTGTTCTATAAAAGTAAGAAAATATTTTAAGCAAACTAATTGTAAATTATTTTTAAATAAATAATGCATTTTACATTATTTACAATAAATAATGCCCAATGAATTTGCAATTGTCTATCTACATAATTGAACATAACTGCATATGTAAAGAATCACTTATATTTGTTTAAAACACTGTGACTGTGTGGAAAACAGCAAAAAAATTTATTTTTCAAATTTTATTCCTATTAGATTTTTAAAATTGTTTAAAAACTCACAATTTATAATTTACAATAAAAAACCTAACATTAAGTATAATTGAACTTGATGATTTCTGGAAGAATATACATCTGGAATTTCTGTTCAAGAGTTATTGTAATGTAGAATGCTTTCTTCAAACTGTATTTTAACATTAATTTAAAATGACTCAGTTGAATCAAAGCTGACTATCATGTCAGTACACAGAACAATAGAGAAAAACTGCTCACTCAACTCAACCAGGAGGAAGTAAAATAGATTGTTTTGCTATTAATCTTTTTCCATATTTTCTATTCATTTAATAAGTAATCTAGCCTTCAGCCTACATTGCACTGCTGCCAGCCTTAGTTATTCCATCCTTAATTTATTTCTTCTAGTAATTAACTTATAAACATATCCAAAGTTGTTTTTTTTTTTTTTTAAATAACGTTCTAAGTAAGTTGCAATGTACTTAAGCTGACAATTAAGATTAACCAAAAGTGATGGGAGAGTGGTAGAAATCACACCCTGAGTCAGCCAGGAATCCATGTATATCTGGGAAAAGAAGCTTTTTCCTGTCTCCTTTCATCCATGCAAAGTGCTGGACCATTGAGCTTAAATCTCACACTCAGAGGTAAATTTTCTCTTTGGTTACTCTTTCTTCATATTAATCATCTCTCCACATATCTATCATACACACACATAAAGACGGACACTTTACTGTCTGTTGTATATTGTCCAGTCAGATCCAAATGAATGAATATCATTAATCTTATTATAAATCTTCTTTAAAGTTATCACTGAATACTGCACAAAGTCTTTTTAACTTGCACATTAAGCAAAATTTACAACATTTTACTTTGAAAGATATCAAATGATAATACTATGAAAGTGTTGTATCCTGAGTGAGGTATATTTCTTTTACTATAAAAAAGTATGTCACATTTGTTTCTTTAAAACTGTATGTTTTACAACTTAAAATTTTGCACATGTATCTAATTAATTCACTGGTATGTTGTAGAAGGTTTCCCGGGCCGGGCCCTTTCAGGCCCAAGGTTGGTACCTGGCCCACAGCGGCTTTTTCCCCCAAAGAAATGAATCAGACACTTACATTAACTTCATACTGTTTGGCCCATGTCTCAAGCACATTACTAGCTAGCTCTTTCATCTTATATCAACCCATTTCTATTAATCTGCTTGCCACATATCCCGGCTCGAGGCTCACCTGGATTTGCTACATGCTTCTTCTTCAGGGGTCAGATGGAGACTGACTAACTCCACCCTCCTTGTACCTGTCTGTCCTCTGATTCTCCACCCACTTCTACAGTGCTCTACATAGGCCAAAACAGCTCCTTTATTTACAGCATACAGAGAACATTACTTCCTCTTTTCTGTCTAATCAAAAAGGAAGGTTTCAATTTCCATATAGAAAAATTACATACAGAACAGCTCTCAAGCAGAAATTACAGTCACAATATCCAATCTATTTGTATTCATAAAATTAAAGAGAATATTCTATTATCTACCTTATCATTGTGAGTCTAAAGTTTCATATCTAATATACCTTTAAAACTAAAAAGAACTATACCTATAATTATTAAATATTCAACCACATCAAACACCACAGAATGATATGATATTATGCAAATAAACAGGAAGTGCAAGCAACTTCCAAAGTCTAGAAAATGACAGAGATGACACCAGTCTGCCTGGATAGTCACACAAAGTTCCTTTGTAAGGTTTGGGCATCATCTTCAACCTAAACGCCCAAAATCTCAAGCATACCTTTCCGTGATGCAGGAAATCTGTCACCGTCCATCAGTCGCTTCTTCTTGTGTCCAGAAGAATGCCTGACAATTTTTTTCTGTAAAGCAGGAACCTGAAGGATCATCTAGGCTTGTTCTGCCAAAGTTCAAAGGTCACTTTCCTGTGCAACCTGCTTGTCCAGTTTATACAGCATACTATCAAGCAGTCAATACCAGAACAGTTTCTTGTCCAGTGGCTAACTGTTGCCACAAAGTAAATTCCACATGAAGTTTCTTCATTGCCCATCATTTTCCTGAAATACATTGGTGCTGCCAGGAGCAGACCTGTCTCATTGTTCAGAAAAGTCTAAGCTCTTAAAATATTTTAAATGCCATATTCTGCATGTCTTTGAAGTGTTTGAAGACTAGATATCTAATTGAAATATATCTTTGTATACCTACAAAACCTAACTAACATGACTATAAGTTTGGTTATCATAGATGACTATTTATATATATTTCTCAATTACACATTACAATTTAAAATGAGTTACATAAGCATCATACCTTAATCAAGAGTAGAAAAATACATACAGCATAACAAAATTGACCTTAAGTTTATATCAATAAATCAAAATCCACTTATCTTTTATAATCATTTCTATATCACTGGTACTACACAAAAAAAAGACAAAATGAGAAAACATGTTCTTGAACACAGCAAAAACATATTATAAACAAACCTTAAGATTTCATTTTTAAAATATTGTTTTAGCAGTTGTGGTGGTAAGTTAAAGGTTAAGAGATTATTCTAGGAACCAAGCTGGGTTTGGTTCCTAGGAACATTATGATTTTTCATGATTAACTGTAAAGTTAGTTGCAAGCGATACTTCTGGGCTTAATGGACATGAGAAAATCAATTAGTATACATGTAATAGGTAGACAATATACTTATATAGATAAAATAAAAATAAATAAAACTTTCAAGTAAAAATACTGTTTTGCTGTGATAGTTAACAAGTTTAAAGTATAGTATGCTGTTGAATAATCTACTTGTACACTAAATAGATATTGCTTCTATTGGTTTAATAAAAAGCTAACTGACCAATAGCTAGGCAAGATAAAGGTAAATGGAAAAGGAAGACTGAAGGAAGGCTTTTGTAGAGGACGGAGGTGGCCAGCCAGATGTAGAGAAAGCAGGAGATGAACAGCTTGTGCTGAAAAAGGGTACCTCCAAGTGGAAGTGTGTAGATGAGGATTATAGCATTTATATTAAATAATAAGTTAGCATATGGTTAGTTAAAGAGCTGGCTGACAGGACAAATGACCCCACACACACTATAGTATATTAAGAGTTTGGTCTTGTGGATTGTGTTATTAACCTCCTCCAAATCATCAATGCTATGGTTATAGCTGTTTTCTCTCGAAGCCTCTGCATGTTTGTTATCATTTTAAATTTATTTTGCTTTAATAATATTAACATGGGTACTTTATTGACAAAATTAGTATATTTATAGATGTAATATGATATAATAATCTACAATATATAGTCCAGGCATTTAGGCATTTTAACCTTTAAAATTCCAGGCATTGAGGAAAATCTGCATTTTACTATTTCATCAACTCTGGCATATTCTTCAATGAGTTAAACAGTTTTAAAAATCTGACTTATTTGAAATCATCTAATGATGGTTGTCATGAGACTTGTTTCACTTAGAATTTGCTTTATTTCTACTTATTTTCATGTCAAACATGCTTATGTAATTTCAATAAGCAGAATTAAAACATAAAGATGTGGTAGAAATACAGAAAATTATATCAATACTACCACTATTAACACTAACAACAACAGCAATAAAAACAAGGCAGCTAGAAATATAAGTATGAAACTATCAGGCATTCAGGTTGGTCTCTCTATAAATGTGAAACACAAAATAGAATTTCAAAGTAGACAGTTTCATATATCAATCTAAATAAAAGAATAGCTTATACTTTAACTGATAGAAAGACACTAAATAAGAATCTATCTATGTTGTATTTCTGAGGGGCTTACATTTCATAGGTCTTTAAAGTCTGGTATAATGAAGAGTTCAGTGAGAAATAATAAGGTCTTAAATTAATTAATTGGAACTATGTTCATAATTGCTACAGGGATATAGAATATAAAATCACTTTAAAATATATTTGTAATAAATAATGAGTAAATGTGACATTGATTGATCATTTTGTTCACTGATTTAAAACCCTTCAAGGCTTGTCACAATTTTACTTAGCATAAATTTTAGTATCTTTATTTTTTTCCTAAAATAGCCTGGCCTTTTTTTTATGATTTAAAATATCTCTTATTATGTGATGTCATTTCTGGCCCCTTGTGCATTTATTTGTTTCATCTAAACAATTTACTCATAATTTTTAACCTTTTGGTTTCTTTTCCATAAATACTTTAATACAGACAATAAATTCATTCAAAATGCTTTCACTTCTTTTTAAATAACACATTTCTCCATGTCTTTGATGTTCAAATTGAAATAACCCTTAAACCTTCTTCAGAAGAACCTCCTGGTTTTCCTATTGGTCTATCTTATTGTTCTTTTTAGCATCAGTTGTTTGTATATATGTCATATAACAAATTAAACCTATTGTTTTGTGAGTGTGTGTACATGTATGTGGGTGATTTTTTTTTTACAAGACATATTAAAAGGATCTTCTTTTCTTCTACATCAGGCTTCACAGCAAATTTATCTATATAAACTTTCATGAATCAATCCTTTTTCTATGGTGTAGCATTTGACATTAAGAAGGTATTCAATACATTTCTTTTAACAAATGAGTGCATAAAGAACCTATCCATACTTCCACATTTAGAAACAGTAATTTTCTTGAGTTTAAAGACTTGTTACTGTTATTGATAGTTTTTTTTTTTACTCTTTTTAGTGCAGTCCACCACCCACCTCTCAAATAAATCACATATGGAAGCTTATTCTTAATTATTAATGCCCAGCCTTAGCTTGGCTTGTTTCTACTCAGCTTCTTTTAATTTTAAATTATCCCTTATACCTTTTTTCTTGGGGCTTTTCGATTTCTTACTTTTGTAATCTTACTTACACTTTTATCCTGTGCCTGGCTGACTATCTGTGTTGCTTGCACTTGATGTCCTTGTTCTCTGGCCACTCTTTCTCCTCCCAAATTTCTGCTTCTGTTTTTACATACTCTTTCTGTGAGCCCCATCTATCCATTTTCTTTTCTAGCCATTGGACATTAGTACTTTGTTAGAACATCAGGTGTTTTATAAACACAGCTACACTGAATTTAATGCAACATAAAGAAAAGAAATTCATCTTAAGATAATATTCTACAACATGTTGCAGTGGGTAAATGCTATTTCTATATTTACAGAAGAAGTGGGATCTGATCTGAAAACTCTAGTTGAGTGATTGTACCTCTTGTTTTGTGAAATCTTACACTGTTTTTGGGTCTACATGCATATCTACAAGGCTGTGATGCTCTGAGTGTGTGTGTGTGTGTGTGTGTATGTGTGTGTGTGTGTGTGTGCTAACACAGCCACAAACACAGTTAATTAAAAAGATTTAAAAAGAAAGAAATTCATGAGCTTGTAGTTTTCTCGTCATGTAAGTGTTCTTGATGCCAGACCTAACAGCCAGAAAGCCCACATGGTAAGAAGATAAAAGCAATTTCAAAAGAGTATCCTATGATTGCACATCAATTTCCTTAACTCTATCACATACATATTAAATAATTACACGTACAAACAGAAATTGTCTTGCCTCATGCTCAAATTTTGTCCCCCGAAAAAGAATAGGAGAGTCTGTTTGCTGTTTGCTTAACTTTTTCAATCAGCACAGCAGGTCACTTTATATATAACCAGATCTAAGAAATTATTAGGTAACCAAGGGATCCTTTAAATAAATTTAAAAAATTTTAAAAATGCCACATATATAAAGTATTATCAAGGAGTATAAAAAATCAATATAAGTAGACATAGAGAAAAACATTTGGATAGGGAAAATATGCTATATTCAGTTTCACTCCATTGAACCTTTCCCTGCAGCTATCACTTGAAATAGTTTCTCTCTTCAGGAAGGGACTCTGTGCCCACCATCTCCTCTCAAACCTGGATTATTGTCTGGTTTGAATTTGTGCAAGTCTTGTTTAATGAGATTTTTTACTTAAATTGTTTACATGCCAACCACTGTTACCCCCTCCCCTTTTCCTAGACACCCCCAGCATCCTTCAACCCCATAACCCCATCCACTCCACAGAGAGGGTAAAACATTATTACAATTTTTAAATATTTGCAAGGCTAGCCTGGATTATATGATATCCTGTCTTAAACAAACAAACTTGTAGGAAACCAAAAGCAAAAAGCTAAGCATTCTTGCTAACTAGTCTTTGTTTAAATAATTTGCATATACTACTAGCATTGTCATTGTGAATTTTTGGTGGCTTTAATTTCTTATAAATAAAGAAAATCATAATTGCAGTATTATTATTTGGTTAGCATATTTTCTTGGCATGTACAAACTCTGGGTGATACGTAGCTGTGAATCCACTACTCAGGAGGTAGACACAGAAGGGTTAGAAATTCAGTCATCGTCAACTATGTAATAGGTTTGAAATTACTCAGATTTACATAAAACTCTGTAAAGAAAAATACATCAAAAACCTTATATAAATATTGATTACATTTTAATATTCAAAATAAACATTCAAATATAAATTTAAAAAAGAATATCCTATAAAGGTTAGTGAATGGGTGAGTGGATTAGAGGGGATGCATCACACTTCTATGTGTGCAAGATATTGCAATTATAAATAGTTATATATTCATAAGAATATTCACACATGTGCTACAATTTTTGTCTTGACTTGTGGAACAACAGAGATGTATTTTGAATTCATATCAAATACTTTATTCCTAAATTTCTTAGTAGTATTATAAATTATTTGCCATTTAGTGCACACACAGGAAGTCTCTATTCCCTCAGTTGACACCTCACATATTGTATTTATGACTATATTGTACAAAATAATTCAGTTCTAGATATCTTCTCTTTTGGCCCTTCAGTAAAATGCATGTTTTAGCTTTTCTTGTCACTGTCAATCACAAGTAGAATTTTATTTCAACAATTCAATAAATCTTTTTTTGCTACTATGAAAACTTTATTTTTAATTTAGTTTAAATTGTATTCTCTAACCTCAAATCTAAAGAGCCTACAGATGGGAAAAAAATCTGTTTCTTTTTCTCTCATTCCCTTTTTTTTATATCTAAACCTACTGTTTGAACTCCTCTTGGCAAGAGTAGGTGGGCTGGAAAATAAAGGAATGATGATATAATGAATAATTTTTATCTTATTGAAAGACAGTTGCATGAACCTTCATATATGGTTGACAGGGCTTCCTTCTTGCTTTGTTTTGTTTTTTTATATACACACACACACTAAAATATATATATTTATATACTTATATATATTCAACTCTTAAGCATTCAAAAATATACTCTCCAGATTTTTAATTATTTATGTGAGTGTTAAGATAAAATTTTGTTTTGAATAAACAAATGAATATGTTTAATTTTTTTTCATATTTGACCCATATGATAGCTTGGATAAGAATGTCCCCCATAGATGTAGTTATGAAAACACTAGATCAATATTTGGTAACAATGCTTGGAGAAGTTTAGTAGGTATTACCTTGCTGTCACTAGGGACAGCTTTGAGAGTAAATGGCTTCTGTTATAGAGTATTTAAGTAGGCACAGACTTGTTACATTTGTTCATGCTGTGTTAAGATGTGCTGCATTTTCACTAATTAAATAAAATCAACTTGGGCTCAGAAAGGCAGGGTTAGCAGCTAGTTGATAAGAAGTAGAAGGGAGGAAGATAGTGTGTATGTTTCAGTTGGGGTGATGTGGAAGGAGAAAGGCCTCCAGAAAAATCTATCAGTTGCTGCTCAAATGCTCCAAACTCACAGGTTTTGAGCCCAGCCATTGGATCTCCAGTTTTATTACAATGATAGAGGTTTACTTAAATCTACCTTTAGTAGAAGCAACAGAGCCATTGTTTGGGAAAACAGAATCCTCCCTCCCCCCCCAACTAGCATCACCCCCCACACACACCCAGCCAGGTTATGCCCTGAGCCTCCACTCTGACAACCTCAAACTGCAGGCCTTACCAAGCGTAATTGTGAGTTTGTGTTCTGCTTGTTTCTTGTGGTTGAAGATATAAGCTATTGGCTTCCTGCTCTGGCTACCATGGCTGCTGCTGCTGTCATTCCTAGGCATGGTAGATTGTTATTTCTCTGGAATGAAACCCAAGGAAATCCTCTTTCTGTAAGTTGCAATCATCATGTTTTATCAAAACAACAGAAAAAGATTCTGACAGCTTCTTAACTTACAGTAACATAAAACTTAATATTCTATCACCTATTATGTCACATAATGCCCCCTCCATCTACAATTTAGACGTTTAGACTCTCATAGTAGGAGCTGAATAGCATCTCAACTTCCTTTCAAGTAAAGCAGACACAGGAAAAATTATCAATGTCTTAACCATTCCCCCATTTATTCATTTAGTAGGAAGAGAGGATTACCCTCGAGAGTTTGTAAAAAAGTGTTTAGAAATCATGACTTTGACGCAACTTCTCTACTTGGATGTCACAGTTTTCAATTCTCATATAGATGAAAGGGAATAGATCCAATTTCACAGACTTGGGACACCTTTACTGAAGATTTCCTTTCTGCAGTTTAGAATCTAAAAATAATGTACAATTTTTCTTTCTTTGAAAGATGAACTAAGATAGAAATTTTTCCATTTTAATATATTTTATTTACTCTGCCACTCTAAAAAATTTACTTAATTTTATTATTTTAATAATGCTTATTTTTCTTTTATATACATACATGTATTATTATTTTTGGATTATTTAATGTATTTGTATTCTGTTAACCAAAGCTACATGTTAATTATCACCAGAAGAGTTTAAACCAGAATATAAACTATTCAATTAACTTTTTTTGTGAATAGAGACTAGTTGGTAATTACTACATATATAATCCAATATTGTGGAAAATATTACATATATACATATAAACTAGATATAATAAAATGTATATAATACAAACACACACACACACATATATATATATATATATATATATATATATATATAGGGAGAGAGAGAGAGTCAGAATCTGGTTAATGTCACACAAATAAGATACATACTTTCCTTAATTGCAGTAATTAGGATTTATTCTCTAATTTGTCTTTTACTTCTCTTTCCAGAGTAAATTTCTATCGACAGTAGTAGGCATTTGTGTATGTTTTCTGTACATTTTAATTTCAGAAAATTTATTTTCATTGTTTCAAATCTATTTAGACTTAATAGTAACTGGATAGTCGGTTAAATAAATTTATGGGAATTGCTATAAAAATATTTCATATGTTCAGTCATTT
Source organism: Sigmodon hispidus (assembly GCA_004025045.1). Classification (NCBI taxonomy): domain Eukaryota; kingdom Metazoa; phylum Chordata; class Mammalia; order Rodentia; family Cricetidae; genus Sigmodon; species Sigmodon hispidus. The sequence continues at coordinate 3,868 of PVIH01017443.1, read as the reverse complement.
ATTTTTATTTCATATGACATGGGATTAAAACATAAAGAGAATAATATTTATGAAAATAAAAGCATGTCTAATTGTGTTTATGTATTTTTCTAAGTGGTGAATTCACTAGTTTACATAGCAACACTGACTCTGAGGAATAATTCACAGTATGTGCTATTCCTGTTTTGAAACTATTGACAGCAAAATGGAGATCATCAGTATGCTGAAGACCCGACACATTCAGAACTCCTCACTTGTTTCCTGGGAGAAGCATGAGCTTTCATAAACTATCCTGATAAGTAAGTCATTACTGAAGATGGAGCAACCACACTATGAAATTAAGACAAAATTGTTGTTTCTGTGGTCTTTGGTATTTTTTGATTTAGATCAGTAATAACCAATATTCATGATTATACTTTCAGTTATACACTAAAAGTTCAAATGAATTCTTTCAGAATTCATGTAAGTTAAGAAATTAGGTTGCCAAATGCAGATTGTTATGACATGATTTTTGCGTTACATTCTAATTAACAATCAATGTGGCAAGGCTCTGAAGCATATTTTCAAATTAGGAAGAAGTAATAAAACGAAGCCATTTATAGATCCTCCCATTTACAAACCAATGGGAAATCTAAATGCAATCCCATGGACTATTCCACTTCTCTTAATGATTTCACATTGAGTTTCTGATTAGAGTGTAAAACCAACATTTGAAGTAAAAAAGTCTTTATGTATTTCATATTTGGTAGTGACAGAATAGTAGAAAAAATAGATAAACAACATCCATTAATAAAATCAGCATGTTGCCACTATATCTCTGAGAAATTGATAGCTGCTTTGCTGCCAGGAGAAAATATATATTTTTTCATATTAAGACAAGTTAAAAAATATGCTGAATATATAAATTTTATTTAAAATCTATTTTATTTAGCAACAATTACAATGTTTACATGAATCAAAATCCAAACTGAAAGTACATCACCTAAAGGGACATAAAAGACTCCATTGAAACACAAGACTAAATATCCAAATTTTGGCTTAATCCTGGTGCTTTTCATGCCAGGTTCTAAACATCACTCGATTTCTCATTATTTTCTGACTTTCAGCTTTTCTCTTTGAGGGTAGAGCCCAGTCTCTCTTGTTGGGAATCTTTGTTCCTCAGGCTATTGTTTCAGACCTCAAGATCCTTCAAAGGAATAGAAAATATTTTTTTTTCTGCCCACACAATTTTGTGTTCCCAACTGGTGTAATCATTGATCATCTGTATGGGGTGGGAGAAACATAGATTTATAAGAAAAACCTGCTGAGAAGTCTAGAATTACATTGGCTTCATAGTAGAAAAATTACATGTTTATGGCCATGTTTTCAACTTGCCAATGAGTACAGTCCTGAAGTAACTTTGCAAATATTAGAGCCATGAGAATCCCACTTAGCATATCAAGAACATATGTCAATCATGAGGCTTTCATTTAATAGCACACTAGTCTGTGTAATACTACCAGGTCCTCTAAATATGCTTTAGTTTGTAGAAAACGCCTCATTGTAAATTATATTTTCTACATTATTTTAATATAAAAGAGGCATATGTAAGATAACATTAAGAGACTGTCTCTCCACTATAATTCTTTTATAATGTTGCTTGAAAGGCAATAGTGTTTTGTGCAAAGTATACTCTAACTCAGATAAATTCTGTAAACAGTCAAAGGAAAAATGCTCCTAGGATCTTATGATTATGAACCACAAACTGTCTCAAGTACTCTATTGACATACAATGTAGAGAACTATAGACAATATAATGGAGAAATTAAAATAAACCTACCTTTATATTTTGCCATATTCATAGTATGCTGTCCAACCCAACAAATCTCATTCCACGTCAAGTGAACATTTAAAAGTACTACAGAGAAAAATGCCAATTAGGAAGCTCAGTTTGTTACCATCATTAAGGTACCATGTAGTAATGTTATACAAACAAAACAAGCCCTGTGATTAGGCAAATCTGAGACATTTTTATGTCAGTGATCCGCCTTACTGAAAAGACTCCTGTCTACAAACCAAAACTTGTAATAGAAACAAGAAAATAGGATTAAGTTTGATAAGTGGCTTGATGTGAGGTGTATTCTGTATTCTGTAAATATTATCCATTGAAAAAAGAACTGTCTTGGACTATGGAAAGCATCTTAGAAGCAGGAGAGGAAATCAGAGCATAGATCTGGGAGGGAAGGCAGAGTCAAAGGAGATGTGATCCAGCTGCCCAAGAATCAAGATGTAAAGAAATAGGTAAGCCACAGGCCACATGGCAAGACAGATTGATGGAAATGTGTTAAATTAAGATACAAGAGCTAGCAAGCAATATGCCTGCGACATAGGCCAAGCAGAATGTACTTAATATAAGCATCTGAGTTATTTTTGGGAGGCCTAGGCAGTGATGGGCAGATCTGGACCTTGGGAATACGCCAGGTGAGAAAATTCATATTACAGTGGCTTAGTAGTTAACGGTACCTATCATCAAACAAAGGAACTTAGTTTGATTTTCAGAACAAACACATTAAGATTGTGTCTGCCTACCTTAAGAGTCTGTGGCCATGATGAAATATGACATGTACACATACACCACACCAGCAAACCCCAAAGAAGAGAAACACACACACACACACACACACACACACACACACACACACACATTCACACACATTGTCACCACCAAAAACAAAACAACAAATAACAACTGTCATTATCTGGTAATTAATATCACCTCTAAAACAACAATTCATCTATAAAAATATTCAGGTTAACAAAATGGTTACAAAAACAGGATCCAATCCTGTGCTACATATAAGAAACACTACTCAATTTCAAAGACAGACATCACCACAGAGAAAAAAGTTGAGAAAAAAATATACCAATCAAATGAACCAAAAAAACAAACTGGCTATCCTAATATCTAAAGAAATAGACTCTGAATAAAAGTTAATCAAAAGAGATAGAGAAGAATATTTTATATTCATCACAAAAAAAGAATCCATCAAGATAAATTCTCAATTTTAAATATCTATGTCCCAATTACTAGAACACCTACATATGTAAAGGAAATATTAATAAAACTTAAACAATGACATCAGACTTTATACACTGATGTGGGAGAAATCAGCATCCCACATTTAACGCTGGATAGGTCTACCTGAAAGAAATTTAACAAAGAAACAAAGAAATTAACAAATGTAACCCTTCAATTGAATATAACAGACATCTATAGAATATCTATAAAATATAGACCTCATGGAACATTCTCTTAAATTAAGCATATACTTGGTAACAAATCAAATCTCAGACCATTTAAAAACATTGAAGTAATCCTCTCTACCTTATCAGACCACCATGAATTGGAGTTAGAATTCAACAATAATACAAATTTCAGAAAACCTACAAACTCATAGAAACTGAACAGTGTTCATTTAAATCAGCATTGGGTCAAGAACGAAATATGGAAATAAATAAAAGACATTATAAGATTTAATGAAAAATGAAGGCACAATTTATGGCACACTTGGAAAGCAATGTTAAAAGAAAATATTCCCATTCTGTAGGCTGGCGTTTTGTCCTATTGACAGTGTCCTTGGCTTTGCAGAAGCTTCCCAGCTTCAGGAGATCCCACTTATTGATTGTTGATCTTAGTGCCTGTGCCACTGATGTTATATTTAGGAAGTGGTGGCCTGTGCCAATTTGTAGAAGTGTATTTCCCACTTTCTTTTCTATCAGGTTCAAAGTGGCTGGGTTTAAGTTGAGGTCTTTGATCCACTTGGATTTGAGTTTTGTGCAGGGTGACAGACTCGGATCTATTTGCATTTTTCTACACACTTCCATCCAGCTATGCCAACACCATTTGTTA